>JARBEQ010057753.1:0-14872 GCA_030265355.1 Tritonia tetraquetra | reverse complement strand
GAGAGACCATGCAACTAGAGGGAGAGAGTGAATTGTTGATACTATACTAAATACTCTACTGTTTACCGATCATTGACCTTGGATGGATGAACACCTTACACTTGTTTGTTGTTGATAAGTTTTAAAATGCTAGAGGTGCAGGTCTGATTGGGGACTTTGTGGCATAGCGATAACACTTTCGCCTTGTTAGCATAAGGTACTGGATCATATCCTGATGGGGACAGGATTTTTTTCCTTTGAATTTTCTTGAGTTTCATGGCTCTGACCCTGTGCATTCCATTGGAGAGAGAGAAGGGGGGTGTTAGTCGCCAACTTCATAATAGCTATTAGCATGGTACCTCTATTTCTTTTAATTGTACGCTCAGTGGCTTTACTAAATACTGATACTGTATTACTACAATACAACAGGACAGGCAGTATGTAACAATCTAAACGAAGTGCCGTGAATTGAAAACGCATAGGTAGGTAACGGGATGGTGATTGCCGTGATGCAAGGCAAATGGTCAGTTGCGGCGATGCAATTATACATAACTTGCGGGACACAGGTTAACAATTTGAATACTCTTCAGCCTTTTCTAAGAATGGACTGCTGTTTGATTGCTTGAGCCCCATTAATGCAGTGTTGTTCCAACCCAAATGACACCTAAGACACATTAATATATCAAAACACAGGCATCCCTACCACCATGCATGGCCAGACATATAGAGCTGGAAATGCTATGTAAGATGCTGGATTCAATGATTTTAGACAAGCACACTGTCCATCATCCATTATTGATACAGTGAGAAATTTATAATTTTAAAGAAATATTTATATAAACAGCGTAGTTTTGCCCTCGTGACTACTCCTCAGCTATAAAGATGGGGAATTTACCACATTATGGTGAGCTCAAAACTACAAGTAGATTGTACTGATTAAAAAGCCCTTGTAATGACAATTATTGTTCACTTTTTTCAGCATTCTCTACTCGTCTTTTTTCTGTGTTGCGGTTTGAGAGCGTCATTCACGAATTTGATCCCTACTTCAACTACAGGACAACAAGATTTTTGGCTGAAGAAGGCTTTTATAACTTTCATAACTGGTTTGATGACCGAGCATGGTATCCTCTGGGAAGAATTATTGGAGGTACCATTTACCCAGGTAAGAGATTTGTCATATGTTTTTTGTTTTTTTTCGGGAGAACAAAAGAGGTCACCAGTATTGGACTAATGACTGAGATAAGCCCCTTAATTTTGCTACCTGTTACCTTGAGTTCACATGGCTTTTTCATGCCGTTGAAACTCAATCTATTTTTTGTATGCAATGAACTCTGACCCATAACTTATTACACACTTTCTTGCAGGCGGTATAATAGAAAATATATACTTTCCGAAAGTAAATGCTAAAATACTAGCGGATTGTGCTACAAATTATTACACTACCTTTGTATGTTATCAGATCCGTGCCATGTTGAAAAGCAGGCGGTAGGCAGTATAAAGATGGTTGTGGGGCAGACAAGTGACAACCTTTCACTATGGATAAGATGCTGGTCAATGACAGATAACTTTCCCTGATCTCAGTTGAAAATCAATACCCATCTTTTTACCTGGGTCGAGTGAGGCAATCAGAGGTAACAACTAAGTGGGGCTTTTGTTTGTGTAGAAAGATGTAAAATTGATGATTTAATATTCATTTGACTTAATTCCATATTTCTTTCAGGCCTTATGATCACCTCTGCCGCCCTTTATCATGCATTGAACTTTCTTCACATCTCCATTGATGTGAGAAATGTGTGTGTATTTTTGGCTCCCCTCTTTTCAAGTTTCACCACCATTGTCACCTTCTTCTTTACAAAGGAACTGAAGGTAATTTTTGATTTTAGGAGTTTGAGTCAAATGAGTGAATATATGATAGATATCCAGACATGCCAACTGCCCTGCAAAATCGGATTTACCCCACATTTTAAACAATTTGTGATCCTCTGCCTGAGTGTAACAAACCTCACTTTTTTCTGTTCTTTTTGTCTCAATGAATGAAGTTTTGAAAATTGTCATGTGGAGTGAGTAATGTATTCAGTGTTATTAGTAACGGGTACTGCCGTGGCGTATGGAAATGGCTCTGTACATATTGCTTGATACACTCGATAGATGAAGCTTTGAACGCTACACCTCTCTTTGTTTCCACATACTCCTTTTTTGTAAGGTCCACCCCTGGTTTTTTTTAGCTGAGGTTGGTAGGTCTGGATCTCAATTACAAACTGTGACATCCGCCTTGTTGCCAGTCCACAATGATTGTGCTTGCAACAGGTGCGCAGCAAAATAGATTTTACATCTTACACATTATTTGTAGTAATACAGTTCTGCATTTGAAATTTTGTAGTGCTTGTCTATAAGTCTCTGGGTTAAAGCCTTTTACAGACCTGCCAATTTGACAATTTAATCAGGTTTTTTTCATTTTATCTGTGTATTTTACGTTTGTTATTGTGTTAATCAGCAAAGGGATGTGTTATGGATAACTGGCCATTTTTTGATGGAGTCAAAATTATTGATTTTGCTGGGTCTATTGATCAGAGCCCATCGAACAAATCTGTTACAAAACCAATTAGATGCATGAAATTTACACATTCATATTAGAATGATTTGTGAAGAAATAAAATTTTAACAAACTTTTTAGTCTCTTCAGTTGCCTATTTTGATTCTTAATCAAATTATTTGTTGACAGAATACTTCAGCAGGATTGGTGGCAGCTGCCATGTTGGCTATTGTTCCTGGTTACATTTCCCGTTCAGTGGCTGGCTCCTACGACAACGAAGGCATTGCTATCTTCTGTATGTTGCTGACCTATGGCCTTTGGATCAAGTCTGTCAAGACGGGATCAATCTTCTGGGCAGCTATGTGTTCCCTGGCATATTTTTACATGGTATGTGAGTGACCTGTCTTATGTGGCAAAATCTGCGTGGTTTTCTTATAGCTGAGGGGTTTACGACCAAAGTATTGAAATGTTAATTTTGAAGACTGTTTCTGAATGCTGTTTGATTTATTCTTAGCATAGAGAAGATTGGTGTAATTTATTTTTTTGTTCTTGCATTCTTTGCTTTATGTTTGTTTGATCGAACCCCATTAATACTGCAGAACAGTGTTAGGGCCAACCCCGTGTTCAGTCATAAAAGACACAGAAGATACCCGATATAAATCCAGACATCCCGGCCACCGAGCATGGCTGAGCACAGGATTGGAAATCCTCTGGATCAAAGAATTGCAGACAAGCAGGTGATCAGCCCACTGTGTCCTAACTCTTTATTGACACCATCAGGAATGCACTGGGTAGTATAAATCATCAAGGTCAATAAACAAATGAATGTAGCCCTTATGGTCACCTCCTCAACTATGTAAGAACTGGGAGAATTTGCCACTTTGGGCGGTTCTTTGTTTTAATCATTTTCATTAAAAAAGATATGATCCTATTTTCTTCCTATTAGAGTTTATGATATTTTATTTATTTATTTCAGGTTTCCTCATGGGGAGGTTACGTTTTTCTCATCAACCTGATCCCCCTGCATGTCCTCATGCTCATGGTGACCGGTAGATTTTCTCATCGTATTTATGTGGCTTATTCCACTGTGAGTAAACTTTTTATGAAATTATTATTTTAGTCACTCTTTTGTTTCCCTCCTTTGCTCTAACTTCTTTCTCTCCAAGACAGTAGTCCCCCTTCTTTCTTATACTGGAGGCAGTTGTATTTGTTTTTAGAATCAGAAAATGTTTGGCCTGCTATCAATATACTTGGTTGACAATGCAATACAAAACGAACATTCATTGACAAAGAGTTGGTTTTATTGAATGCTACGTAACATGATGGTGGTTTTGTGTTTTTTTTGGTCTGTTGTTGCTTTGTTGATATGTTTTTTTAAAAACCTTACTAGATGAGAACCTGCAAATTTGCAGTAACATGGTAATAGAAATTGCGGATAAAACCCCTTTTCCTACAGATCAAAGACTGACTTTGAGTCTCCCCTGACAGTTTCTCAGCAGAACCCCCAATCCCAGCACTCCACCCTGCCGACCCATGCTTGACCTTGAGTCTCCCCCAAGAAAACAGAAATTTCACAGTTGTCTTGTAATATACTATGTTGGAATGGTAGATTTTGAGGGTAGTGTGCCATATGGATGACAAAACAAACCAATTATGATATGTCTTTAATCCACAGGTCTATTGCCTAGGTACCATCCTGTCCATGCAGATTTCATTTGTGGGCTTCCAGCCAGTGCAAACCAGTGAACACATGGCTGTGAGTTATTGGCTTGTTTGTGTATTGATTGATTAGTATGGTCATTGCCTTTTGTTAAGTGTGATTGCGACAGTGTAAGTCGCATGGCATATATTAGTTTGTGCTATTTAAGTCGGCTGTGATAGTCCAGTATATCAGTGGTCAAGTTGTCATTGTTAAGGGAAGTCACTCCCTTTGGTATAGAGATCACAGATTCAAATCTCGCTAGAGAATGTGTTTCTAGGCAAAGTTTTCCCTTGTTGGAGATTCATGAGTTACACATGTGATGTATGTCTTCTTCATTGTAAGGAAGGAAAAGGTTGTTTTTTTTAAGATTGAGATTCAAACACACAAAATTTACCATTTGTCATTCGGGGTGAAATTGGGAAATTGAAAATTATGGTGCAGACACTTGGTTCAGATGGAAAATATAAAAGTGAATAATTGAGGAGCTTTGTGCGCAGAACGTAACTGGGTTCAAATTCTGGGAGGAATGTGGGGATTTTTTTCTTTGATTTTTCTCAAGTCAGGGTCAGGGATGGACTATAAATCAGACATGACCTGTAATGTTGCCAAGGGTGTAAAACTAATATCTTTAACCTTTTTTTTTTATTTCAGGCCTTGGGTGTTTTTGGACTCTGCCAGATCCATACCTTTGTCGATTACGTTCATACCAAGATGTCCAAGGAAAATTTTGAGCTGTTGTTCAAGACTGTCATCCTCTTTGTGTGCAGTGTGGGCTTGACTTTTATTGCTGTTGCAACTTTCCTCGGCAGTATCCTTCATTGAATGTTTTGTTCTGATTCGTTTTAGATAACCAAAGAAAAAAATGATTTGCCACCTAAAGTTGGTCATCAGCATTTACATTTTTTCCATAGTTTGGTTACACATGAGCGTAGCAAAGTCAGCTTTGCCCATGAGTCATCACTGGCCATCCAGATACCTGTCGCCAGGAGCAGGTGGTCAGTACAGTTAATTACAGCTAGACTGTCCCGCTCTACTTTAACTGAGCACTGGTGTATACCCATGACAAGTATTTTCTACTTTTCTCACTTTTTTGGTAATATATTAATTACAATAGACATTTTTGATACATTGAAGTATGTAATGAGGGCTAATTATTTTTAATGATGTATTAGTGCAATGTTTTAGCCTGACTTGTGGAAAATAACGACAGAAATGTGTCCAAAGTGTTGTTGGTTTCCTTGACGGTTTTCCCTCAATAGAAATTGCCCCGTGGACTGGTCGTTTCTATTCCTTGCTGGATCCATCCTATGCCAAAAACAACATTCCCATCATCGCCTCTGTATCTGAACATCAGCCGACCACATGGAGTTCATTCTACTTTGATCTGCAGCTGCTCATGTTCCTCTTCCCCGTCGGTCTCTACTACTGCTTCATCAAACTGACAGATGCCAATATCTTCATTATCATGTATGGTGTGACCAGTATCTACTTTGCTGTGAGTGTCAATTTAAACAGGGTTCTTACATAGGTTTTACTCTTCCGATATTTAGCAAAATTCTGCTATCCGCCAAGCCACTTCTTATGTGGACATTTAGAACAGGCATGTCAAACATGCGGCCCTTTACCAGCATATTTGCGGTACGGTTGTAATGTTTCGCTATTGCTTGTCATGTGTGGTCCTCGGGGGACCCTCAAGATTTAGAATACATCATTATAATTCTAGTGTGTTTTTAACATTCCACTGCATTATGTAATCGCTTTTGAAAAGTTGTTCTTTTTTCAAAATTGTCTGATGGCACCGTTGGATTAAGACTGTTGGCAATTGCTTTCTGTTGTTTTCTTGGGCAATATACTCTATGTACACTCAATTACCCTACTGAAGCGATGGGAAGAAATGATCTCTCAACTTAGACTTGGCAAAGTAATCTGCAATATAAACCTATTCGTCATTTGTTCACTTAGGATTAACACCAGCCCATGAGCCTTGATCTTAAGGATTTCTTTTTTTTTTAAAATGTAAAATTGGTCGTGCAATGCACTGAATTAATTGATGACTCATTTAAAGTTTATGATAGTGTAGACAATTCTTTTTCTTTTTAACTGGTTCGAAAGGAAGAGAAGTTAATTTATGTCAACATGTTGTTTTGGGGGTCATAGTATTGTCTTGTTTCAAGCTGCTTATCAATTGATTTTTCAGCATTAAGACGTGTTAGGTTATTAGTTCTATTTTATTGTTTGACTTTGTTTAGCAGACTTTATTTACATGACAGGGGTCAAGTCACTTCCCTCGGGATGTGGGGTTTGAGTCTCGCCTTGTGCAGGGTTTTTTCTCTGGGCCTTTCATAGTTGTCATGGCTCTGCCCTTGAGATATCTGTGGAATATTCTTAAGTTCTGTTGAACCACATTTGATATATGACCTTATGTACTAAAAAGGCCATTAAACTTCAAACTTTAAAACTTTTGTTGTTGTTGAGCAGACTTCGGATAAAACATACTATGGTGGAATTAATAATTTCTTTAAGCTAAACTTTGATTGTTGTGTGCAGGGTGTGATGGTGCGTTTGATGTTGGTCCTTGCCCCAGTCATGTGTATCCTGGGAGGCATTGGCGTGTCAGCTGTGTTAACGACCTACATGAAGAACCTGGATAGCATCTCCAAGAACAAGGAAAAGAAGAGCAAGAGAATCGAGTCGAATTATCCATTGAAAAATGAGGTCAGTTTGTTTTCTTTGAGTAGTTTAGTTGGGAAATGGAGGGGGCGATGTTTTTGACATTTTATGTTTTGAATGAAGAAAAGACAGTAGATCAGAGTGTAGATTAACACTTGAATTGTCTCAGTCATATCTTTATTTTCTCTTGTTCTGGATTTATATATTTGTTTGTGTGGGTTTTTTTAATGAGATGGGATTCATGCAATAGTTCAGTCTGTAGATGTCACATGGGGCCAGCTCCTCGCTGTTCCATTGCAGCCCTTGAGTTCCAGGGATTGTTTGAAAAGCCCTGAAATTTTATCCTACCAGTTGAAAATTTTTTAAAATGTTCCCTCTGTACCTTTTCTGAGCCGCAATTTTGTAGGAAAAGTATACATTTTTTTTGGCCCTGGAATTTATTGATAACCTTTAGTATCTTTCGGTGTAAGCTAAATGATTTTATTGCTGTTGAATAATAAATAGAACAGAGCGCAGGAACTCTGACTTGAGAGAAAATGGGGATAGCTACTTGATTATAGTATGTGTCATTAATTTATTTATGTCAATTGGTTGAATGTAAAAACATAAAATTGGGTTATTTTAAAAATTGTTGTTTTTTTCTTTGTGTCAGATTGCATCTTGTGTTGTGCTGACCGTGACAGCATTCCTTATATTTTACACCTACCACTGCACCTGGGTTACTTCTGAGGCTTACTCTTCCCCCTCCATTGTTCTTTCTGCCCGAGGAGGTGACGGCAGTAGAATTATCTTTGATGACTTTAGAGAGGCTTACTACTGGCTCAGGCATAACACCCCGGAGGTAAGTTTGTTGGGGTTGATTTTACTCTTTTGAAGTTGTAAAAAGTACTGAAACAACAAGGATTGTGGTTCATCATCATAGTTAAATGTTTTTCAGTCGACGATCATGGCTGTCCATATCTTTTCCTGTCAACAGTCTTTCTCATCATCTCTATGTTGTTTTCCACTCCTATGCATTCATTCCGTCAGTCTGGCATCATTTCTCTCTTTCTCCCTTTTTTTGGACTTTTTCCATGTAATTTCCCAGTAGAGCACTCAATGTGGATTTTTAGGTGCTAAAAAGATTAACTATTATTATTATTGTTGTTATTTTTATAAAATCAGTCCATCCTATTTCATTATTCAAGGACGCCAAAGTGATGTCGTGGTGGGATTATGGCTATCAGATAACAGCCATGGCTAACAGAACCATTCTGGTGGATAACAATACTTGGAACAACACACACATATCTCGAGTTGGACAGGTGAGTTTGACCGTTTCATATTAATTTACCGTAGCCTAGTTACATGTTTCGTGTATATTGTCTTTTAAAATTTAATTCTCTAAATACTTACATCAGGATTTTTCTAAAACATAATTTTTCCTGTTTTCACCTATGAGGGAAATCCCCCCTCGTTTTATGTAAAGCGTACAGACTCTTGACCAATAGAAAGTAAGGTTTTGTCTGCTTAAAACACGACTTTCCATCAGTCACAGCTTTATTAACCTCTAAACGTTTAGCTCATCTCCTGAAGGAGCTTACTAAACTTACACTTGAAGTGCGATGGCGTAGATCTGATTTACACAGTTATAGAATAATTCGTTTTTTGCCTCCTGTAAAATTTTGGTCAGCAGACTTACACGGTTAGAGAATTACACCGCCGATACGCATATGTCATTAAAAAAAGGAAAGTTGATTTTAGATTGATTGATTGATAATGTGTTATGATCTCAGTTTTAGCTTATGTATGTCTCATTATCTAGAAAATAATTTATCTGGCAATGGTACTACCATCTTCAAAAACTAGATATAGTATTCTTATAAAGGTTTGCACTACATTTTTTTCTTTTTACACAGGCTATGTCTTCAACAGAGGAAAAAGCATATGAAATCATGCGAGAGTTGGATGTGAATTATGTTCTGGTTATATTTGGAGGCCTGACTGGCTATTCATCTGATGGTAAGGATGGTGCTTGATGTGTTTTTTCTGTCTTTATTCTTTCCTTGATAAGTGATAGCTTGATTCATCTGGTTTCTTAACTTTTCATTGAAGACTGTAGAATCTTGGCTTTTCCTGTCCGTTCACTGTTGTGTGTCTTTCTAACAAAACGGAACATAAGTCAAAGAATTCTGATTTGAGATAGTGACTAAAAACCTGGTAGGGTCTTTGTTATGCAGTTTTGCGCCAACCAGGTTTACTCTTCAATATCTCAGCAACTGTTTTAACCTATCAGAATGATTTTAGTATCACTAAAGAGAGGGATTGCTACCCTTGATAAGGGTACCTCACAGTGGGTTGATCACCTGCTTGGCTTAATATCTTGATCCAGAGAAATCCAGCCTCATAGCGCTGGCCCTACACTGTCATGGTAAAAGGGAATTGGATAAGAAAGAAAGATAAGGGTACCAATATCTCTAAATGTATAAATACTGACTTATGATTTACTTTATCAGAATCGGTCACATATGTATATATATATAGGGGGCCTATGTTATTTTACAGAGATGGGGAGACCATTTTCAAACAATACTTAAATAGCAGGACCCAGAAGAACCAGCAATGATTGAAGAGAAAGATTTTGAATTTTAAATTTTCAAAGGCCCAATCACATGCGTGGAGATTGAAGAAGTACAAGGGAAAGCAAAAGCAACAGAGCTCCAAGAGAAGATATGATTACTGCCGACCTGTTAAAGTCAGATGTAGAATTAAGTGCAGAATGTTTAATTCAACTTTTCAATAAGATTTGGACATTGACATGGAAAAAAGGAATTATAGTAAAGCTTCCCAAAAAAGATCTTACAGAATGCAGAAATTGGCGAGGTATTAACCTTTTATCAGTTCCTGGACAGCTCTTTTGTAGAATGATACTTCGAAGAATAAAGAACAGTTTAGAAAAAAACTTTAAGAGAAGAGCAAGCAGGATTCAGGAAAGAAAGATCTTGTATTGACCAAATTTTTGTCCTTCGTACCATCACGGAACAGTCAAAAGAATGGAACTCTTCTCTTTATGTAAATTTTGTAGATTTCGAAAAGGCATTTGACAGTGGCCATCACACATCATTATGGCAAATACTTAAATCATATGGATTCCCTACAAAAAATAACAAATATTTTGTCTGATATGTATAAAGAAAACCAATGTTATGTTAAATATGACAACCACCAGAGTCCATGGTTCAAAGTGAAGTCTGGCTTCCGCCAGGGATGTGTCTTATCACCATTTCATTTTCTTGTAGTCGTAGACTGGGTGATGTCCCAAGCAACAAAAGACAAATCCAAAGGAATTAGTTGGGATTGGACCAAAATATTAGAGGACATAGATTTTGCTGACGACATTGCTCTACTGACTCACACTCATAAAGACATCCAGGAGAAAACTGATAAAGTAGACAGAGCATCCAGGTCCGTTGGATTGAAGATAAACCAAGCAAAAACAAAGTTTTTGAAATTAAACACAACAAAATTGCAAGTAAAAGTCCACCATGAAAATTTGGAAGAAGTCAATGAATTTAAATACCTTGGAAGCATTGTGACATCAGAAAATGATATGGAGAAGGATAGCGCTGGCCACATCTGCAGTTAATACAATGAGAAGCATTTGGAAATAAAAAATATACTCATTAAAAACAAAATTAAAATTATATTTATCAAACGTCAGATCAATCTTGCTGTACACAGCAGAATCCTGGAGAACCAACAAAAAGATTGAAAACAGACTACGAGGGTTCAAAGGAAGTTGCCTTAGAAAATTACTAAAAATTAAATGGGAAGATAGAGTTTCAAACAAGGAGATTGCCACAAAGACAGGAATCAACAATATTGTTGGTGAAGTATGGAGATCGGCCATGTCCTCAGAATGAAGAGAACAAGACACCCAGTCATTGCTTTGACATGGACACCCCAAGGCAAAAGAAAGAAAGGGAGGCCGATGGGAACATGGAGAAGGACTGTTGAAGAGGAGACAAGAGAGTCTGGAAAGTCATGGAATGAGCTAAAAGACTGGCCCAAGACAGAGTTGAATGGAGACGATTTGTTGATTCCTTTTCCTCCTCCACGGAGCCTTGAGATATTGGAATGGATGGATGTTATTTTAAGTTTAAACAAAGGAAAAGGTCATTGAGTTAACCTACTACTGGAACATCTTAATAATAGGGGTCAAATGGGTCAAAAACTCCCACGAGTGGTGACTAGGGGTATTTTGAGTGTCAGATACAGGTTTTTTATTCACTCTTTAAAATTACTGGGTAAACACACCTGACCTGCGAGTGGCAGATATGATTTGATTTTGTCATTGTTTTTGTTTGACAGCAAACTAAACTGAATTTGGTGATAATGTTTTTGTTTCGGTTTGTTTTTTTTGTGTTGACCAGATATCAATAAATTTTTGTGGATGGTGCGTATTGGCGGCAGTACAGACCGTGGGAAGCACATCAAGGAGTGGGATTACTACACACCTCAAGGGGAGTTCCGTGTAGACAAAGAAGGTTCTCCCACCCTTCTTAACTGTCTTATGTACAAGATGTGTTATTACCGCTTCGGATCTGTGTACACAGAGGGAGGTACGTATACTTTCATCTAAATCAGATAACTCCCTTATTGCCCATCACTCAAGGATCCCATTCTCAAGCACACCCCCACATCAAATTCTAATGATTTATTTTTTTTGTGCGTGTAGGTTGACCCCAATTTTATCTAGGTCATGGCATGCCAGTCGTTTCCCATATCATTTTACAAAATATCACTGAGATTTTATTTTTATATACATTTTTAACTTGTTTTTGCCTCTTTCTTCTATTTTTCTTTTACAATGATATGCTAAATTGATTGAATTTTTCTTTCACTACAATGATATGCTAAATTGATTGAATTTTTCTTTCACAATGATATGCTAAATTGATTGATTCTAAACAAGTCCCAATGTAAAAATTGGTGACTGCTAAATCCTCTTTTTCAACTCTGATCATAAACTCGGGCCTTCTGCGTCTGACCCAGGGGATATGTACAGGTCAATAACATAAACAGATTTTGTCTGAATTACAGTTGAGACTTTAGCAGTTGTAGCTGCAATAGTTTGTTTGATTGATCGAGCCCCATTAATACTGCAGAGCCATGTTGGGGCCAACCCTATGTTCAGCCATGAATGGCACACAAGATACCTGCTGTAAATGCAGGTACCCTGAACACCAGAGCTGGAAACTCTTTGGGTCAGAGAGTTTCAGACAAACAGGTGATCAGCCTACTGTGTCCACAACTCCTTACTGGCATCATGAACAATACACTGATCAGTATTAATCAAGTGGGTTGATCACCTGCTTGGTTTAATATCTTGATCCAGAGAAATCCAGCCTCATAGTGCTGGCCCTACACTGTAATGGTAAAAGGGAATTGGATAAGAAAGAAAGTATTAATCAAAGACGGGTCAATAAACTAATTACTGTAGCCCTTGTGGGTACCCCATCATCTATTGATTGGAGGTTCTACCACTCTGGGCAAAGTTGCAATAGTGGAAGGCATATTGGTCACGACCAACACTGCCATCCAGAGTGATGTATCTCTTATGGCTATCCCCTCAATATTTATTGAAGGAATTATCTTTTTTTTAGGCTATCAAATGAATGGTATGAAAACAAATTGTTGTACAAAGCAATCTCTACAAATCCCAGAGGATAAATCTTACCTAGTTTGAACCCTGGACTTCCACGTCAAAGACAAGTGACTCAACTGCTCTGCCATGAAATGCCACATAAGATTTGAACTGCACAACAGATTTTTTTTTACATTGCTTTAGGCCTGCGTGAAACTCAAGCTACATTACCGAACTATACATGCATGTGTGATTAAGCTGTGGATTTAATTTTTAAAAATTATTTCAGTCTTGTTTACTTGTTCTTTTTCTAGTTGAGATACTAATATCCAAAACATCTTGTGTTTATGCCTATTTATAAAGATTTACTCTACTTACTACTGATTTTTTTTTTCAGGCAAACCAACTGGCTATGACAGAGTACGTAACACAGAGATCGGAAACAAAGATTTCAGTCTGGACGTGTTGGAAGAAGCCTATACTACAGAACATTGGTTGGTCAGGATTTACAAGGTCAAGGATTTAGAAAACCGAGGTGTCTAAGTCAATGTCAATTAATAGCTTTATTATGCAGTTTTTAAATAAATCCATTTTGTCTTAAATTGTTTTTTTCATACACAAGGTGTTACATGGTATATTTGTTATGTTTTAGCTGCTGACCATTGCAACAACCGTTTTTTGTTGTTTTTTTGATAATGTTCATTCATGACAATTCAATATTTGTTCATGTATCAGTTTCATGACAGGATGTGTTGAGAAGAAATCTCACATATTCCAAGCTCAAACGTTAATTGATTGTAATGGTAATCATATGTCAACAGATGTATCTTTTAAACTCTTTTGGAAAAAGTTTTTGGTGTAAATCTGTGTCTGTAACAGTTTTTGTTAAAAGTTTAATGATATTTTTAAGCTTAAAAGATGAGATCAAATTGTACTTAGTGAGCGAGGGCGAGAGAGTATTCACTGTTATGGCTGTAACCTATAATTGTCTTAGCTGATTCATTATAACAAAATAAATCTCTAATATAATTTTGTGATTGTTTGTTTTTTAAGTGCTTTCTGTTTGCCTTGTCTTCTTCTTATCCAGTACCCTTTTACCATTAGTGTAGGGCCAGCACTTTGAGGCTGGATTTCTGTGGATCAAGATATTATGCCCAGCAGGTGATCAACCCACTGTGATGTTTGCCTTGTATGTGATAACTGCATATGATTGTGTTAAAATGTTATTCTAATCGAAACGATGTGGCCTTGTGGTTAACGCAACAGATTTTCACGATGAGGGTTGTGGGTTTGAGTCAAGGTCATGGCAGGTTTTTTGTCTTTTAATTGATTTTTTTGTTGCCTTAGGCAGGAAACTTCTCAACCCGGGCTGAAAAATGGGAAATCTATCTCTATGATCTTTGCCAAAATCTAAGTCATAATGTTGAATAAGAACATTACTCATCTGAATAGAACTAATAGGAAATTTCAAGGAAACAGTGCTCACTATTCGAATAATTAATCTAAATCCCTGGAAGAATTGAAACAACCAATCGGCTGTGAAAACAAGTCATGGACCAAGGGAGATCACTCATGAAGAAATAATATCCCTTCATACAATTAACAATTCAGTTCCTTTATAGATTGAGTCTAGTTGCGTGACATATGTTGAATGTGGCAACAGCAACATATGTCGAATTTGGCACATTAACTCACTTGCGATGGTTAGTGCCCACCTTTGAATTTTTTAAATGACGGGTTGCGCAGCGATGCAGGGTTTACTTTAGTCACTGATAACCCCTACCCATTTACCGCTTCAAGACGGTAATCTTCGTATATCCGTTGCTGATCATATTCTTTGTCTACTTTCATATCCATGTTTTGATCAAACTGGAAGTCTTATTTTTATGAATTGAAAAGTAGGACTGGGTCTCACGACGAAAATCAAGCCTCGCTAGTCCTTTTGTTTTCTGTTTATCGTAATTTTGAACGCATCTACGACTCACTCTACGATGTCCCGCTTGGAGAGGTTTTTTATTACAATACAGATTTATTTTTTATTTGCATGAATACGGTGATGGGAGTGGAAAAAAAATTCTGTAAGTTGTAAGACCGAAATGCCCATATTTAAAAAAAATTCATATTTTGAAAAGTTACACAGATTCATTCTGTAAAGTTTAAAAGAAAGATTTATTTATCATAAATCATTTGTGAAAATTTCAATAGCATTGCTTGGTAATTTTTTAAAATATACAGTGGAACAGGTTTAAACTGAAAACGGATAAACCAAAAAGATCGATAAACCGAAAGGATTTGGAATCCCCGATCTTTTCTTCTCTTTGTCTAGCGCTAAACCGAAAAGACCTCTAAACCGAAATACATT
>JARBEQ010057641.1:0-25156 GCA_030265355.1 Tritonia tetraquetra | reverse complement strand
CGAGTGAGGTAAGCAGAGTTAAGTGCCTTACCTAAGGACACAACGCCAATGACATGTGGTTGTGAATCGGACCGGATTGTGCTGGTAGGGTAGATCCCACCTGTCACCCGTTCAATTGGTCACCTCGTTCACCGCTGCTTGACCACAACTCCTGTCGAGTTGTGTTAACGACTCAGCCACTGACGCCTCCTATTCATGTGTGTAATAAGTAACTTGTAAAAGTAGGCAGTTGGGGCACCTGTGGCTCAATGGTCATGTCACTCGACTTCGGAGAGCGGAGGACTGGGTTCAGAGTTTTGAATAGCTCTGCCCTGGAGATTCACTTGGAATCTTTTCAAATTCTATTGAACCGCCTTTGATATAAAAAAATAGTCATACCAGAACAAGTTAGCTCCCCTTATAATGCGTTCGCTAGGCATACTTAATTGGGCTTGACAGATGGAATGCCAGCTTGGTGCTTGTGGGAGGGACCATTCATCCACTTCAAAGAGAAATCTAAACCTTAAAAATTCACCCCTTTCTAGTTTCCATGTCATTGATGGAAAACATGGACATTTTTAATTCACCTTTGTTTTTGCTTACTGTTGGGAATGGCAATAAGTGTTTGGCTATGTGTCCTTTTACACATTTGTTTTTGTTTACTCCAGATGTCCCCATTCATGAATATTATAGTAAAATTACCATTGTTGGAACCATATTCATGTCATATGTCAACACTAATCACACCATGGTAGCGATATACAACACACTAGTGTGTACTGTTTTAGGGGTCCAAAAATATAAACGAAACGAGTCATTCGTGGTAATACATGCTGTGTGGATGTGTCATTTCTCTTTCCTTGGTATTATAAGTTTTTCAATATGGGTTGACTATACTGCTGGAATGGAATAAAGCTTAGAGGGAAAATGTTTTTAGTTATCATTTTTTATACAGTTTTCACTGCAAGTTTGTGGGATCTCATCTTGTAAAATTAATAAAATAATATCTTATCTTATCTTACATGTTAAGAAGTGTTATTTGAATTATAAGTTATACCCAGTGTGGCAATATCAGACTTTCATGCTACTACATCTGACTTGTTTTACCTTGAGGGTGGCAAAGTATAGGCATGGGTGATACCAGTCACTTGCAGATTATTGTATATTCTTTAATTGAAATGGTTTTTGTTTATTTCTGTACATTTACAGGCATTGACTCTTCACTATCTTTTAAGTGGAACAGTGAAACTTGCATTTGGGGTTGGAAAAGAAATGTTTTTTGTTCCAATTGTCTTGATTTTAAGGGTAAGCTTTTGGTATTATTTTTTTATTTTGAGGGAAAAGTCAGCCCACAAAATTTAGTCTTTTCTGATGACGTAAAATCAGGGTTTGCACAGCTTTCAAATTACTGGCAAATCTATGCAATTGCAAGGGCCAAAGTGCCCTCTTAGGGTGAATTTTGTAAATTAATATGGCTGGGCAGTTCTCCCGCTATATTTGAGTTAGGGATGTCAAAATTAGAAAAAGATGAGAAAAAAAAGAAATAAAGTGGATCTTCAGTTGTGGAAACGATTTTACAATTTGATATGACCGATTCCAAGATGATGCCGTTTTCATGGAAACAAAGGTCAACTTTTTTTCTTTTTTCTTTTTTTTTTATTTCACTTAATTTTTACATTCCTAACTGGAATATGGATGCAGCTATAACTGCCCAGTTGTATTGAATTACACCCCTAACTCAAATATGGTGATCAAAGCTTCCCATCTGTATAAATGTACAAATTCACCCTTTAAGGGTGTGCTTTGGCTTTAAAAATAAGTGGTATGGATTAGTCGGTTAGTTATTAGCAGTCTACTTAAAACTTAATTTTTTTTCACCTTGGGTTAGAATTTAGAGAATGCTATTTGACTTGATGTTTTCCATTTTGTATCAGTTTATTGTGATCAACACAGACAGCGCAAAATAGAGATGTCAGTTTTCAGCAAAGACAACCAAGCTGAAAGTTTAAAAAAAGCATAGTATTTGTCCATCTCACAGTGGGTTGATCACCTGCTTGGCTTAATACCTTGATCCAGAGAAATCCAGACTCATTGTGCTGGCCCTACATTGTAACGGTAAAAGGGAATTGGATAAGAAAGAAAGAAAGAATAGTATTTGTATGAGCTGCACTATAATATAATCTATTATGAATGGGGTATTGCAGGGGCTGTTTAAGATCAGATGGGCCGTAGCATGGTCTAGTGGTCAATACAAAACTTGTTTCTTTGACTAACAGTTTAGAATGGCAAGACTTTGATTCTCTCTACTACTGCTGCTACTGTTACTACTAGTACTACTACTACTACTACTACTGCTCGTACTACAACCACTACTTTCACTACTAGTACTGCTACTACTACTACTTTTTCCCTTGTATGTAAAATCCATTACTCATTTATTTACAGGGTCTGCTTGATGTATCAGATAAATTCATATATGACAGTCTTTTACAAGGGAGAGAGGATGATACGTTTTACAGAAGGTAAATTGATGGAAAATGTGAAGGAAGGAAGAGCTAATTGATTTTTACACAAATGGACGTAAGACATATTTAGTTATAGTAATTGTTTGCTTTATAGCGCTCATGGTAAAAAAAAATGCAGACATACATTGTGACCATTACTCAGTATTGGCAAAAATAGATATGTGTATTATTTTTGTTTGTTTGACAAATAGACAATATTACAGAAATTTATATAAATTACGACAAAAGAGCGGTTTTAAGTAAATAGTTATATCGTATTTTAAAGGAATTACAAGGTCAATCCCATATTCCCGGTATTATTTTAATGGATTTTTAAAGCAATCTTGACACTGAAAGGTGAACCAGGAAATGATAAAGAAAGAAAGAAAGATTTTTGAAGTAAATGAATAAGTGAGTAATGAGCAAGATGGCAAGAACAGTAAGCAAGAACTTTTAAAAGATGGTTTCATTTAAAAGGCATGTGGCATGAAGGACTTTCTGATATAAATCTCTTACTTGAAGAGTTTATTAAATTACATTTTAAGGGGTTGGGCGGATCCATAGAAATGTGACTAATTTTTCTTAATGAACAGTCATTGAAAATTTTGTGAAATAAGTTGTTTCAAAAAAGTTATGGTTTTACATCCCTTCTCTTTATTTAATGATTTCATGTATCTTTCCAGTTGCATAGTTCATATGTTGAGACAAGTGATGCAAGAAGGATTGAACTCACGGGCATCTGCACTACGACAAATAGGAAAAAGCTTTAGGATTAAACTTGATTTGCCCCCTTGGTATTCTGACGAGGATGTTGGCAATCATTTGTTTCAGTAAGTTCGTTTAGGATTAAAATTACCTTTTTTTATCATATAAATCTTTGCCGGCTCTTGTGACTGCCAGTAGGATGTGGGCGGTTGAAGGATGCTTTCAGACCTGCCAACTCCAGTTTTTGTCCTTTTAAATGCAATATACTCAGCTAAGAGACATTTCAGGTATTTTGTTGACTTGTTGCTTTACCTGTTCCTTTCTTTCTTTCTTATCCAATTCCCTTTTACTATTACAGTGTAGGGCCAGCACTATGAATTTTGCCCGGACAGCGGCCTTGCGGCCTACTCTTTATCGATTTTTAACTGCCAAGGGTTCTTTAACGTGCGCAACGTACACACAGGACCTCCGAGTTTATTGTCCGTCTCCGATAGGACTAGGTTCTTGATCCCCCCTACCTGAATAGGAACAGGGGAGTGGCATATAAGTTTTCACCAAGTTTCACGGAGAAAAATATCCGACGCTGCCGGGAATCGAACCATGTACCTTTGGCTTCAGATGCAAGAACCGTACCTCTGCGCCACTGCGTTCCCCTTTACCTGTTCCAATTGTTCTAATAAAAAACATTTTGTTTGGCACATTTTAAAATTTGATATTTACATACATATATCTCTACCTTAAATCTAAAATACATTCCATTTTTTATGTTTTTTTTCCGTTGATATTTTGTCAAGATTGATAAAAAGAGATTTATCTGAAGTTACAAATTATAAAAAGAGTTTGCACCAGAATAGAAAAATTGGAGCATATTATGAGATGTTGTCGTCTAAGGCTTATTTCTTTAAGAACTTTTTTCAAACCCTGCCTTTGTGATTAATGACACATGTTGATAAATGATAAAGAAATGATTGAACTGAAATATCCACCGTCAGATGCTTTGTAAGTTAATTGTCAATTTATCTGTTCATCTAGGCACAGCCTCTGCATTCACTTGGATGACAACAAAGACAAGTTTAATTTGCTGGTGTAAGTATTAATGGATATTCTGATTAGAGTCTTCACATGTTATATTGCATAGAAAATTGATGAGAACTTAAATACTAACATTTGTGTTTTTTTTGTTAAAGAATTAGTTAGGTTGTATCAATGAATATATGATGCCAAGAAAGAGAGAATGCAACAAACCCATCTTTAGAAATTAAGAAATGGCAATGGATAGGACACACAGTGAGATGGTCACTGACAATATCACAAGACGAGCACTGAAATGGGATTCCACAAGGCCAGAAAGAAAGAGATGACCAAGGAATGTATTGCATAGTTGACCAAGATATGAACAAAAACTATTGTGAACACATGGAGACAGATTTAAAAAGATTGCATAAAAACTCTTGTTGGTGGCCTTTTGGTAGCAGAGCATGATGATTGAAATAGGGCCTTATTCAACCAGTTTTTCTTTCTGATCAGTTAAAAGATTATCCTTAAGTAAAAGCCTTTAGGCTCATGGGGCTGGAGGTTAACCTGGTGATAATTTGTCACTTTCTGGGGTCTATGGCAGTTACTTTCCCAAGTCTCATTTGAGAATTGGTACCCATTTCAACACCTGGATCGAGTGAGGCAAACGGAGTAAAGGTTCTTGTGATTCGAAACCATGATCCCCGCCATGGAAGTCCGCTGTCTAGACCACTCAGCCACCTTACCTCTCCTCCAACCTTAGTTGAGAATTGGTAATCATTCTCCACCTGGGTTGAGGGAGGCTATCAAAGTAACATTTCTTGCCCAAGGAAGAAAAAAAGGACCATAACCACTGTGCTACCTTGTCTCCATCTAATCTGTTGAATGTCCTTAAATAATGTTCTTATTTCACACTAATCTCTTAGTACCTATGTGATATTTCTATTTCACAGTGAATAATTATATCAATCATTGTGCATGTTTTGTCACAGGTATATGACTCAAAAGCTGTTTGCCTTTGTGGGTGGGGAGTGTGCAGCAGAAAATCCTGACAATCCCATGTTCCATGAGGTTCTTATGCCAGGACAGCTGATGCAGATGTTGTTTAAGGTGAGTTTTGATCTTTTCTGGAAGCCTTTTTTTTGGGGAATGGTTGTTAGTACTTGTGTGGGTGACCACCGGGGAACACCGTGTCCTGATCGCCTGGGATTGTGTCCTTTGGTAAGACACTGCACTCTGCTTATGTCACTGTACTCAGGTGTTATTAATTAAGTACAGGGTTGATAGCATCTAACGATCTTGTCAAAATGTTATGGCTGATGCACATAACAAACAGCTAACAATGTATAATCTCCAGGGAGTTGTGAAGGACAGGAGTATTATGGTTTACAGGGGGTAAACGAAACATTGTAAAGTACTTATGTGAAAACTTTGTCTATATGCGCTATGTAAATCGACCGTTGAAAGCCTGATTGAGCTTTCACTGGAAAACATATTTGGCGCTTGGGACGAAGTGTTTGTTTTTTTCTAACTTATGAAACGTCAAAAAAGGTGAATTTTGACGAAAGTTGACCTTTGGATGTAAATGATAGTGACTAACAATTAAGCTGTCAATGGTCGAAGTGCTTTTTTTTCTTGCAGGTGGGCAAATTATTTTTTCTTTATTTATGATATTGCAGGTTAAAAGGATCAATTTCTTTTGTAAAGATGAAAGGATCCAATTCTGATTTTAATGTCACTTTTTGCACCGTGAGAGGAGATACTTTATTATTTAGAAAGGGAATTGATATGCTAAAATGTTTTTAGTGCTAGCCACCTAAGTATGCTTTTGAATAATAAACTTGATTTAGTGGAATGAGCCCTTGCCTCAGCAAGCGGTATTGGCTCTAAATGCAAGCTAGCAATTAGAAAATATTGCCCCCAAAAATTGATATATGTAATATTATAGATAGAGAAAACTAAAGACTGTTATGAATTGGTCTGAGAGAAAACGTTGAGTCTATTTTGCTGTTTTGTTACCAGAAGGAAATCTTATAGATTTCTTGCATGTAAGAGAAGGTGAATATGTTTTGCATGTTTTGATTTTTGTTTTTAGAAAATGTAAAAGTTGCAATTACCATCACATTCAAAATAAGTGATTCTGTTTTCTGACATTTCAGGAAAAACTTGATGCATGGCTCGACCTTTGCAAAACTTCTATGTTGAAATATGTGAAAATGAAGAAGGGACAATTTAAAGGAACTTCAGGTAACTTAGAGACACTTTTCATTTGAGGGGGACACTGCCCCCATAATAATTCTGAATGAAAACTTATTGAGGATCCAGGGTTCCAGTATATTAGGGTGGAGTCATTTTTATATCCTTGAAGATTTGTATGCATAATCAACATAACAAAAATAGCAGTATCCTTAAGTGTCTATGCAAATACTGAAGGATTTCTATAATGATCATAGACAAGCAGCTCTTTGCCAATTTTGTTTATAATCCTCTATTTGCATCATGAGCAATTGGTTGAACAGTATCAATCACAAATGGGCTAAATTACTGTTGCCTTTGTATCCCAGACCTGTATATTTTCCGTCTTTAGACGGAGTTCTGTCCCATTGATATACGGTACATTTTGCCCTCATTCCATATTAAGAAAGGTGAAACTTTTTGATCCGATCATCTCCCAAATAAAATAATGAAGTGATTTCCTTCTTAAAGTCTTTTACGGCCCTTTTATATCATAACAATGAAGTTTATAATTTAGATCTAGGGCGACTGTGCTACCTATACATCTAATTATGGCTTTCCGGGAATGCATTGCTCGTTTATTATGCCTTCATCCGATTTGTCACCCAGCCGTTTCTCTTTTTCGTTTACCTCTGTCCCCGAATCTGTTCTCCGAGTTCCGTCCACGAAGGACTGAACTGTAACACTACTTGCCGTCCTTGCGGGACGGCATTGAGAAGGCCATAGGCACGTATGCATGCAAGTAGGCCATAGGCACGTATGCATGCAAGTAGGCCATAGGCATGTATGCATGCAAGTAGGCCTCGGCCTTGGCCTGACTTACGCGTGCATGTGACGTCACTCACCTCGCTAAATTTAGAATGGGGGTAGGCGAGAAGTCTCGATTGGTGAATGTTTTTGCGTTTTCTGTTCTTGGTACATGGATACTGTATCTGGATGTGATTTATAGTCTTGAATAGTGCCATTATTTATAGCTTTGAACTTTGCCTTTTATCACTATCATCATGATGCCTGGGCCTGTTCGAGATTTCGTCGACAGAACTTCGGACTTGAAGGGAATTTTTGTTGTTGTTTTTTTGTTTTTGTTTTTATTCGTTACACTACTTATATGGTATGTCTTTGGCCGTGTGAAAAAAAAGTTCAGTCTTTTTCTTTATCAGCCATTTACAGGTCTGGTATCCCCCTTCTCCCTAAAGCTTGGCTAAAATGTTGGTGATCTTATCACTATGGGCTGTTCACTAAAAATTATTTCTAGGATTTGATGTCACAATCACAATGGATTAAACATAAAAAAGCGTTTAGTTTTACATCCTTTTCAATACTGTAAAGTCGTTTCAAAGGTGATCTGATAGAACTTGAAGATTTTCCAGGGCACAGCTTTGAATACTGAAAAAAACCCAACCCAACCTGCACAAGCTGGAATTAAACCCTGTTCCTATGTATTCAGAGGTGAGTGACTTGACCACTTGGCCACAGATGTCCTTACAATTTAAGAAAAAAAGATGACCCTAGAAATCAACAGGATTTAAGTGTGAAATCTCTTCTATCTACAGTTGAGGTAAAAGAAGGACTAAAGTATGCATCAGCCATCACCAGACCACTTCAGTATTTGATATCGACTGGCAATCTCATTTCTAAAACTGGGCTCGGACTGTTACAGGTATTGTCTTTTATTTGATTGTGATATTTTGTTTTAGGGCTGGTACAGACAGTGTTTTTGATTTCTTCACATGTTTCATAGCCATTTGATCTGCTTCTTGATTTCGGTGGAGAGGCAATTATGCTGTAAAAGAAAACAAAGATATGAGAATCAACATTGTTTTTTATTTTTCAAATGAAACTTTTGTTTTGTTTATAATTGTAGACATGCCTTGTCTTGTTTTTGAAAGGGACTGTCTTGGTTTTTTTGTGTTTTTTAAATTACTTTTTTTTAAAATGACTTTCCAACAGGCCTGTTTTTCCTGTTTTTATTGAATAGTCTTTTTAAAAAAATAGATTTTCTACTTTCTCTCTGTTGATGTCCTGTTTTTCTATGATTGTGTCCTGTTTTTTGGCAGGCCTAAAAACTAAATGAATGTATTGTGTAGGATTTCAATAGCTTGTCAGATAACAACGTAGGCTTGTGTTCAACCACACTCGGTTGTCTGGGTGCCTACATTTATGTGTGGATCTGGATCTTGTGTGCCTTTCATGACTGAATATGGTGCTGGCCACAACACTGCTTTGATTCATATGGGTCACATCCCCAGATTGGGATTGGACCTGGGGACTAAATGGCTGAACATATTCTGCAGCACTATAAGTTATGGTGGTCTAAGGGATTGAAAAAACCCCAACAAACCTCCAAAATAGTTGTTGCATTTTTGTGTGGTTTCTTTTGTTTGTTTTTCTACTTTGAGAATGCATAATCACATTGACATACTTCTCATTTTTACACAAAATCTTTTCTAACACAGACAAGTGGTCTAACAGTTGTGGCAGACAAATTGAATTTTGCAAGATATGTTTCTCATTTCCGGGCAGTGCACAGAGGGACTTTTTTCACTGAAATGAGAACGACCTCTGTGAGAAAATTATTGCCTGAAGCATGGGGTAATTCATTTTTAGTTTATTTTTTTTAATGGTCATAGTACACAGTATCTCGATTAACAACAAAATGAAAATGTAGAAGGAGATCTTAAAGAAATAATATTGTGTGCTGTCCTACCTCTTTTTTTAGAAATGTCAAACTAAGAGCTGGGCTACCCAAATTCTTAACTCTTCATCTCTACCTTGATGACCTTGCATTTAATTAATCGTTACCCATTAGTCTTACTCTGGTAAAGTTATATCAGAGATGTCTGTTTCTATTTCCAGGTTTTCTCTGCCCTGTGCACACACCAGATGGTACTCCTTGTGGACTCCTCAATCACTTATCAGCAAGTTGTAAGGTGACTGTTTTTGTGTTTTTTCCTTTCTTGTCAGTTTGATTATCCTATGACAGCACTGATTGGGGGCTTCATTGTTGAGTGGTAATGCCTTTGCTTCGTGAACAGAAGGTACTGGGTTCGAAAGCTGGGGATAAGGTTTTTATGGATTCCTTTATGGGATCAAGTCCTATCGGAGATGGACTATAACTCGTAAGACCCGCCTTTGATATGACCGATAATAATGCATTGTCAAGGGTGGCGTAAAACTAACAACTTTAAACTTTGAAAACAAATTCCAACTATTGTAATGTAAAGGTTGACTTTTATGGGCTGTAGATTTTAGTACTGGGCACACTGGGGTAGTTTGAGTTCCATCATATTAGATGTTTGGCCTTTTTCTGTATGGAATTGATGAGGGCATCTATCACCACTCAATATTTGAATATGGTCACTTTCTGTGCTTAACTCTTTGAATACCACTATCCAAATAGGTTTGGATGACAATGCATTTGTAACGTGGAGACCGCTACAAATGTGTTGGCCAAAATGGACCTCCCGACCTTCCTATTGATCCTACACATAAGTACAAGGCATTAAATGAAAGGGAATTGAATGTAACATTTTATGCTGTCAGTATAAAGGTGCTTTGTTGACTGCCAAACTGTCCAATGAACCGGCCATTGGTAATCAAAGAGTTAACTGAAGATAATGATGTGCTTTTGTACTAACGACTGTGTTCACTTTATAATAAATAGTTGGCTTGGAAGGTGGTCTTTTCAGGCGCTGTCAGAATAGGTCACCACATCAAGGTATCCTTTGGGAGCTTAGCTGTTGTTTTCATTGCTCTTGGTTTTTTTTTAGCTCATTAAAACACATACTGGATGGCCACCTCAGGGATTGGATATAGATGCTAGTTGTTTTGATCCTAATTCATTGGGGTTTCATTGCAACAATACAGAAAAAAATCTTAACACTCAGCATTGCACTTGGATTCAATGATGCTGTTGTTACTGCTGAAGTTGTGAACCAAGGGAAATAATCAAGTTCAACTCTTTCTTTCTTTATCAATGACCTTTTTAGTACCTTTCGGTGTATGGTTTATTCTTTTATTACTTTGAATCATTTAGTTGGAGCAAGTAGGAGATTACCCCACTGTTTTCTAGGTAAGTGGTGGGGCTGCCACCTCAGGGCCTCTCACCAGGCCCTGTGACCTCTTGGTCTGAATCTTCATTTGAGGCCTTCCCAATATGGTTGTACCTGTTTGGTATAGCCCTCAAAGTCATTAGACCACTCAAGCCTCTCCACCCCAACAAGGTGGGTCACAAAGGAGAGGAGTTCACCTCTTTGCTTTTACTTATTGTCTGATGCAGTTCGATACATGAATGATGAATACTTTGGGTTGCTCACAACTACTACTTTAGATGTTATGTATTGGATTGTTTTAACAATTTTTTTCAATACATAATTTTTTCCTTCTCTTTAATTGTTTTCAACTAGGCCGTAACCACAGAGTTTCCAAAAGACAAATTGAAACAGATTCTGATTGAACTGGGTGTCATCCCTGTGTCTTCTCCCAACCCGTGGCCTTCATCCGAATGCTACACTGTCATCTTGGATGGCTCTATCACAGGCTATGTCAATGCCTTTGCTGTGGATAGTCTGGTGTCAACACTGAGGGTCCTCAAAGTCAAAGGCAAAGGAGAGGTAGTGCTCTAAACATTTGTTTTTCTCTCAGGCAATGCTCAGTAACTCCCTGGCTTGTGAACATGTTAAATAGCTAAGCTAAGTAACTCAGGCTTGTGAACATGTTAAATGGCACAACGTTTAGCTACTGGGGTATTTTTTATAAATATACCAGATGCGTTTTTAATAATAATAAGAGTGACAGAGATGATAAACTGCTGCTATTAGCTTTCTTGTGGGAAATTCCAGACACCTAGATGAAAACAATTTTCATGGTTTGTGATAGTCCTAGGGCTCTGTTTTCATGGTTTGTGATAGTCATAGGGCTCTATTTTCATGGTTTGTGATAGTCCTAGGGCTCTATTTTCATAGTTTGTGATAGTCCTAGTGCTCTATTTTCATGGTTTGTGATAGTCCTAGTGCTCTATTTTCATGGTTTGTGATAGTCCTAGTGCTCTATTTTCATGGTTGTGATAGTCCTAGAGCTCTATTTTCAAATTTTAAATTTATATTCACAGCAATCTGCCAAGTAGAAGAAATCGAATGAGTGATAAGTGGCCTACTCTTTGTGATTTTGAACTGTTGAAGGATATTTGATGTGTGTAACACAGTCATTGGACCTGGTTTTTTCCCTTTTCAGAAAAAGCAGGAGGAGGGGGCTACAGAAAAATTATTCTGTGTGGTATAGAAGAAATGTGGTTGACCCTCCGTTTCAGTGTGTTGGCCTTAGGGTATTTTTGTCATATGAATAAAAAATGATGATGGAGCATAATGTTATAGTAGTTTGTTGTAGAGTGAAAGGGTTATGTAATATTGTAGTGGCCATTTGTAACGTACTAGATGGGCACTTGATATTTTTTGTTGTGTTCACAAGATTGAAAACACATTTTTTTCAGGTTCCCTTCAGCATGGAGATTTGTCTGGTGAAAAAGACAAATGTGGCCAGTCAGTACCCTGGCTTGTATTTGTTTTCTTCAATGGCACGGTTAGTCAGGCCTGTGCTCAACGTTAACGCAGATGCTATCGAGATGATTGGCACTTTTGAGCAAGTCTACTTGGACATTGCTCTCAACAAAAAAGAGGCGTACCCTGGGGTGAGATTCTTTCATATGTTTTTCAAACAATTGTCTTGCAACTAAATTGGAAAGATTTGAATCTAATTGTTATGTAAGACGTGTACAAAAGAACTTTTGTCATTATCATTACATCTTAGATCGTAACAACAGTCTTTCTTTATCAATAACCTTTTAGTACCTTTCGGTGTAAGGTGTGTAGGGTTGTAACAATAGTGTGAGTCCTAAATTCCTAATAAAAAGTTTACAAAGCAACAACTTTTCTTAGTGAACAACAAATACCACGATGACAAATGGTGCAATAGCAATTGATTATATCATTCATGATTTTTGTGTATTCATGTGTTTTTGGTTGAGGTGAAAAAGTAAAAGAAAAGGGTTTGGTTGGTTGAGTGGTGCTACCGGAAGGGTCTCTTTCTGTTTCTCATTTTAAGTCATTCTGTTGTGTTACTATTTCCTCACCATGATATGGTCATTTAATTATTATGTCAATATTTTCTTTTTTAGCAACGCATGTCCCGTATTATATAGACTTGAGTGATGGAGAAATGTTTTTCTACTGGGTTTGATTGTTTGTTTTTTTACTCAATCATTCATCAACAGCTCAAAATGATCATAACTGTGTTTATGTGCTTCTCTCTGAGAAAGAAATCAAGTAACTGTGTTTAGAACACGTCAGAAATGCTTACACTGTGCATACATGTTATTTTTTATCCCTCTCGTTCTATTTGATGAACAGCTAACAACACATGAGGAGCTTAGTGAACACAGCATATTGAGTTTGGTGGCGAATATGACACCATTTTCCGACTTCAACCAAAGTCCCAGAAATATGTATCAGTGTCAGGTAAATGCCTCGATTTTGTATTGTTTGTTTTGTGTGTGTGTGGTTTTTTAAAAAGATTGGCTGGGCTGTGGGATTTTCTTGTATAAAACTCTTTCTTTCTTTATCATTTCCTGGGTTACCGTTCGGTATTGAAATCAATATTGGATACCACTCTGGATAAAAAAATCTTGTGACTCCATCTTATGTTGACAGTCAATATTGTCAGGCGTTATCTTATTCAATGATTGACAAATGCTAGTTATTTATTTATTCATTCTTCTTTTTTTTGTTTGGCCAGATGGGAAAACAAACCATGGGATTTCCCCTGCAGAGTTACAGCTATAGGGCAGATGACAAGCTGTACAGACTACAAACACCCCAAAGCCCCTTGGTGAGGCCAAAGATCTACGACACCTACAACATGGATGAATATCCTCTGGGTACAAACACAGTTGTGGCAGTTATTTCATACACGGTGTGTAATCAAAATTGGACTTGTTAATCTGTTGTTATTTAGTTTTGTATATATCTATATTGTGACTAAGATTGAGTTGCATGAGACATTCATTGCCCTCTCACACTGGTAGTTTGAGTTTGAGTCCTGGTTTTGGCTCTTTTTTTTCATCTTGAGTAATATCATTTACTCTGGTTGCTTCCTTCAACTTCATCCAATGTGACAAATTCCCCCAGTTCTTATATAACTGAGGGGTGACCACCAGGGCTACATTCATTTGTTGGCCTTGCTTATGGTTGATACTGCTCAGTGTATGTAAAGACTTATGGACACAGTGGGCTGATCACCTGCTTGTTTGAAATTCTTTGATCCGCAGCATTTCCAACACCCTGTGTTCAGCCGTGGTTGTGGTGCCTGCTTTCATGTCTGGTACCTTGTGTGCCTTTCATGTCTGGTATCTTGTGTGCCTTTTGTGACTGGAAGTGGGATTGGCCCCGACACTGCTCTGTGGTATCAATGGGATTTGATCAAACAAACAAACACGCTTCCTTCAATGGTTACTAGATCATAGCTGGGATGTGATGTGCAATTATCGGCCAGTATCCCATCTAGAAGGTGACACATTGTCTCTCATCAAGGAAAATCTACAATTGGGATAAGCAACAGCGCCTTGGGATGGAAATATTTTGTTCAAATATTAATTTGTGAACCAGTTATGGAATGGAAATTGATAGTAGAAATATTGTTGTAGCTGAAACAAGTTATCATCTGTATCCAACTTTAACCATGTAAGAACACATTCTATGGCATTCTCTTTATTCTTTTTGTTACAATCAGACAACAACATTGTATTTTCTTTGTGGTGATATTGTGATTACTTGATCCAGAGAAATCCAGACTCCTTGTGCTGTAATGGTAAAAGGGAATTGGATAAGAAAGAAAGAAAGAAAGATATTGTGATTAAGAATATGGCCAAAATGATCATTAAAGACATATCCATTACTTTATCTGGGTAAAAGAAATCATTCATAATAAGTTGTACAGGAATATCATGCCCTTTATGACTATGACCCATATGGTACACTTACTTAACATCAACACACACACACAGTTCAGCTTTTTCTTATTCATCATCTTGTTTATTTGACATCTCTATAACTTTGGAAATGTTTAGGTGTCCTGAATTATTGAAATACTGAATTTGCATTTTGTTCTACTACAGTAACAAAAAATGGCCATGTCTATTGATAATCACTTTTAGGGGCATAAATAGAGTTAGGAAAAATGAAAATATGTTGGAAATAAGGCTCTTACATTATCATAATTAGCCTTCATGGATGTTTGTAAAGCTTCTTTCAAAAAGCTGCAATTACTTATGGAGAATCGAAATGGACCTGTGGAAAAACTGGCGTATCTTTTTCCACACCTTTAAAAAAGAGTGAAAATGAGCAATATCAAAATGCATTGCAAAGGTGAATTTGGGGTTTTATGGAAAACTAGAACCCAACTAACTTCATTATGTTCATGTATAAATTGACAGGGATATGATATGGAAGATGCAATGATCCTAAGCAAGTCTTCTCTTGAAAGAGGTTTTACTCATGGTTCCATCATCAAGGCAGAGGTATTTTGTTGTCATTAGATTATAATTCAATGCCATCCCAAGAGTTTTACATCCTCTATTGCCATTCTGATGCATTGTCTTGTTTTAGTTTGGGTTTTTTTTAAAGATAAGTCAGTATTTTAATTTTGTACTAAGTCTAAATTTGGCTCCATGAAGAATTCCATTTTTATGTTAGTAAAAATTGAAAGAAAAATACATTTAAAAATGATAAAATCAAAGCGTTTTGCAGTATTTTAAAAGCCCTAATTTAAGTGATTTCATTATATTCAGAGCCGCTGCTTTTTAATTTTTGTCATTAAAATATAAAGTGGTGGAATAAAAAAGATAGCACACTGAAATACATTGAAAAATCCAAACCTGCAAAGCATAATGTGGCAATTGTATTTTAAATTGTGGTCACAGTACTGCTTTCATTATACTTTGTCATCACCATGAGCTTAAGGACATGCTTAGTGACTGGTGACAACATTGCTGCCCCCATAGAAATTTTAATGTCAAACACTGAACTATCAAAGTTATTCGATTTAAATGATGCCAATTCTCAATCTTGTATTGATGTCGTTAATGAATATTGTGGGACTAGAGATGATGATGAAAATGATTCAGACAGTGATGAAGTCGCTCACTCTGGTTTTGAGCAAACCCTCTTTAAAGTCATTTTTCCTGAGATTATCCTCTTCTAACTTTAAATTGATTTTCTAAAAATCATGTTTCACAATAGGCAGCATAAAAAAAGTTCATAGTGTTGGCTGTAATTAAGATAGAACCTTCAAATAAAAAAGAAAATGCTCTGAAATAACAAGAAGATAACATGCAAATAAAAACACAACTATCAATTTAGGTCACTTGTTGAGGGTTTTGTCATACAATTTTCTATGGAGACTAACACATTTAAGATCTATTTAACTTTAAGATTATGGCAGTTTTTATTTTTACATTTGTTTATGTGATTGATTCTTTAGAAGTATATCTTGTACCCCTTCGAGTTTGAAAGCTATTGATCTGTTATTCTTGGTTTTTTTCTTCAGATGATCGACTTGAAGACAGTGTGTGATGAAGACAAAAAGCTTCACATATTTAGTAAGTTGTTACATGCTTCTCTTAAATATTTAATGTTTATTTTATAGATGAGCTTCAAAGTCTATACTCCATGTTGGTAAAGTTGCTTGAAAACCTGCTAGGTCCTGTTTCTTTAAGAGATTGTCCTGTTTTTTTTGTAATTTTGAAAAGTGTTAAATGGCCTGTTTTTACCTTTTTTCTTGAATAATTATATTTTTTGACAATATTTTTTCTTCTTTGTCTCTATTACTGTCCTGCATTTCTGTAGTCTTGTCCTGTTTTTACTTTGGTTAGGGTTGATAGGCCTGCGCTTGAGTGTGTCACTTAGCCATTGGGCTATGCCGTCAAAAGCAACAGACACTCATACCGAACAGGTCAAAGTGTAAAAGTCAAGAGTATTTTAGGATTGTTATGGGCCTTGCTTCAGTTGACAACCCCATCACACCTTTCTAAATCGATTACAGTTGGCTTGAAGAATACACTAATTTCAAGTTGTTTCCTTGTTTCATTTTTCACTATATTTATTTATTTTATTTTTTTAAAAAGTTTTTATGTTTTTGGGTGTTTTTGACAGAGAAGTCATTTTACCATCTATTTTTATAGCGTGTTCTCAATGACATTTGTTTCTTTCACTAGGCCGTGATCCAACTGACGAGTCAAGCAGCTTAGACGTGGATGGCTTGCCTCCTGTTGGATCTAAGCTTACTCGTGGGGCCCCATTCTACAGGTGAACATTACAATGCTTATGGCTGATATGAAAAATCATAGTTCTAGATTTATAATGATAGAAAACTAACTTAAAGAAAAGACCATTTTTGAACAGTTAATCCCCGAAATAATGTTTTCTTTCGTTATCATTTCCTGTTCAGTGTCTCTTCTTTATTTCTTATCCAGTTCCCTGTTACCAGGCGGATTTACTCTGGATCAAGATATTAGGCCAAGCAGGTGATCAGCCCACTGACATTTTTGTTGTAGGAATTAATTTTGACTGGACAGTGGCCTTTTGGCCTACTCTTCTTGATTTCCAACTGCCAAGGGTTCTTTGTGGTGCACAGCTTGCACACCATGTCCCCTACCTTCATAGGATCAGGGGAGTGGCAAATAGGTTTATACTGAGTTTTATGAAGAAAAACAACAGCTGTCACCGCTAGAATTAGTACCTGGTACCTTTCGGTTCAAAAGCCAGAACCATACCTCTGAGCCACTGGGCCCGCCCTTCGGTGTCTCTCTAGGTTAAATTGTCATAGATCCAGTTAAGATTTCTAATTTTTAGCACTTCTGATTCTTTTTGACACTTTCTTCTAGGCAGACTTCGTGGTCTTTTACCTACAGTTTGTACCTCTCTGTTTCAACATATATTATATTGCATGTCATTCTTTGGCTTCCCAAATAGAACTATACATGGGTGACCTTTCCATGAAATTGGCTCCTGCTGGCATAGTTCTCTGGGCCGTTGAGGCCCACAAGTATTCCCACGGTGATAGGGAAGTGGGATCTGGGGTGGTGTCAATGAATTGATACAAGATTATTCAGATAGAGGTTCTTGTTTGAATACAATTTTTCTCAGGTCTATTGTAACTATGGGAAATGATTCCTTTGTTGACAGTTGTTTCATCTGATTTCATTGTTTACAGCTATCTGAACATCAACACTGGAGACTTTCGTGTCGTCAGATATTCCGGATCTGAGGATGCCTTTGTACTGCAGGTCAAGATTCTGGGAAATGAAGTCGGTACTATGGACTTGAATCATGTTTGTTTTCTTCTTCGAATTGAGGTAATCTTTTGGATTTTGTCACTTTACAAATATAAAATGTACATTTATTCCCTTTATTTCCTAATTTTTTTCTCCCCACGGCCACCAGTTCTCAACTGTATATAGTATAGCAAAGTGGTTAAAAGAAAACGCAGGCAAACGCCCTTTGAATATTACATGTTAACATTAAATGTTATATCATGATTTGATTGGGTCTAAAACCGGACTATTTATGAGTGATTCAGACTGTCAGAATATTCTGTGACTTTTGTAAGGTTTGTTGGGAATTAATCATTTGAAAGCAAAACAGCTGAGAAAGTTATGGTTTGTCCAAACCCGCAGATAAAGTTGACAAAAACTCTCTCTTGCCGTCGTCTTGCATTTGTTATTTTTTTTTTTTTTGTCTTTTCAGAGAAATCCTGCTAATGGGGATAAATTTTCAAGTCGACATGGTCAAAAGGGTATTTGCAGGTAAAATCCAGTAGATTTACTAAAGAAAGAATGAATATTAGCATACCATAAAACACTGCATCGTATTTTATCTCTCAGCTGGCATTTAAGAAAAGCTGCTGCAATGCCGTTAATTATAGTATACAGATGCCTCTGCGCACACCGGGGTTGATTAGTGATAACTCCTGACCCCACCAAGATAAATTACACTAGAAATTATGTGTCTTTGTTATCAGATATCAACGCCATCACTATACCCAGCCTTATTTCTTTATTTTAACATAAACCTCAATCCCTTCTTATCATAAACTGTACATTTGATATTTCTATGTTTATTCATTCTTGAGTAAACTGATGTTTTATTAGGTGTATTCTGAAGCTTGTGGCTTAAGTATCGATTTATTTTATAAATTGATTTCACAAGAGTCTTGATGGATACATCAGTGTTTAAACGTATTGAAACCAGTGATATGAGGCTTCACAGTGGGTTGATCACCTGCTTGGCTTAATATCTTGATCCAGAGAAATCCAGACTCATTGTGCTGGCCCTACACTGTAATGGTAAAAGGGAATTGGATAAGAAAGAAAGAAGAAGATATCAGGCTTTAGTCTCATGTAAAACTCATTCTTGCATCAATTCTCTGTGTAATTTGTAGGGTGGTGTGATGTATCTTTTTCACTTTCTGACTTACTGTTTTAAACACTCTTTGCCGTATAGTGTGGGAGACTAAACATTACAAACAAACTAGATCAAGGAAGCCATTTACTAAGTGACTCACAATCACAGTGATGAAGATGGAAAATATTTTAACAAGCAAAGCCCAGCAAAGATAAAGGGCTGAAACGTTGATTTTTTTTCAAAATTCAAATCCTAGTTTTGGATTTGGTCATACTATACCAGAGACTGATTTTTTTTAAAATGTTGTGATGAAAGAACTATTGTCAGGATGCGTACAATACGGCTTTCAAAGAGGTAGGTTTCATTGCTGATTCATGACATTCTAAAAAAAAGAAAAAGTAAAGCATAGCACTTATATAGCGCTTATCCACAGAGTTCATCATGCTCTATGCGCAGTACAATGTATAGTTTACCCCCGGCAGGCCATAACACTCCCGTATCCTTCTCAGCTCCATGAGGAGTATACAGTGCTAGCTGCCTGTTACGCGCTTCAGCACTAGCATTCTGACAAGATCGTTCGCTGCCCTCTGCAGGATACTCATTTACACCTGAGTCGAGTGAGGTAAGCAGAGTTAAGTGCCTTACCTAAGGGCACAGCGCACGAGTGGTCACCCGTCTAGACACTGATCACGATCAATGTAGCTTGACCACGCTGATCGATTCAGCGTGCTAACCGTTCTACCACCGGCACCTCCGGATGAAACCCAATTTGATGCAGTCACTGGACTGTGTTAACTCACAAACCAGCACCTGTGACAGTGATAGTGTTGGTGATATTTTGAAAATATTGTCCAAAATAGATGAGAATTATTACTGGCGATTTTTTATTATAATGATATTATCTGTTCTTTATACAGTATGATGTGGCCTGCAACAGATTTGCCTTTCACAGAGAGTGGAATGGTTCCCGATATAATCTTTAACCCTCATGGATTCCCTTCTAGAATGACCATTGGTGAGATTCATCATTTCACATTGGAATAAGATGTAAATCTACCAATAGCATTAGGAATTGACACAAGATATAAATCTGACAGTAGCATGCATTAGGAATTGACACAATTCCATGTCTAGCATTGCTGAACACAAGAGCTGGAAAAACTTTGGATCAGGTAGATAAATAGGGCAAGCAGGTGATCAGCCCACTCTGCTAGTACTTTGAATGGCACAACGAGCATCACATTTTTAGGTGTTGCCCAAGTTTTGTCCATAACATTATAATTTACTGCTGCCTTGGTGATAAACTCCTTAGCTATAGAAGAAAACTGAGCAGATTTTACCACATGGCTAAACTTAGAGCTGGAAATGTTTTGGATTTGAGGATTTCAAAGAAGCAAGAGATCAACCCACAGTGACCTTTATCCATTTTTTTTGCCACCACGAGTAAGCAATGTGATGAACAGTGTTGATAATAAAACAAATGATTAATGTCTGTGTGGCTACCCCGCAGCTATAATAAGAACTGGGAGAAATTACCACTTTAGGTGCTTACTCAAAGTATTATGGTCTAGACATTTGAACAACCTCAGTTATATCATGTGGTAGGTAAACAAAACAGCCACCTGTGCTGCCTGACAGTCAACAGCTCCGCATACCAGACTCTGGCGTGGAGATCATCTCATCATGAGAGAATGCATCGCTGTTTCAGGCTCTACCTCTCTACAGCTAAAATGATGCAACGAGCCCCCTCACTGATGTGAGGCCTCCTTGCCAGTTTGAATGTCTGCCTTTTTGACAACCGTCAGGCCTTGCTCCAGCTGGTGTCCTCTCTCTTCAGCCAGATCCAATGACTGGCTTTCTCAATAGTCTCTTGTAGAGCTTTTGTCATAGCATTCCCTTTCTTCGCACCAAGTCCAGCCGCTCTCATCCACTTTCTGACGCTAGTCGCGATGAAACCTCTGCAGCCGACTTCGACTGGGAAATGGGTTGCTTTCCATCCCGCCTCCTCGCATTCTTCAACAAGGGTCTCATAGCGACTTTCTTTTCACTCGTGTGCCGCGCTGATTTTGTCTTTGTGAGGCACAGTGAGTTCCACCAGGGCCACCTCTTTCTCTTCTTCACTCCATATCACCAGGTCTGACTTCTTTGTTGTTGGGATGGGGAAGAATCATTTTTGGAAATTGATTATTTAATTTAAAAGATACCATGCACATTTTTTTTTTCATTCTATAATCAAAATATTATCAGCATTGTGTAATCATAATTTCTAATATTACGTATGGTGAAAATGTGTCAACTATTTTATATACAGTAGTGTCACTGTTCTCATCATTTAGGTATGATGATTGAAAGCATGGCTGGAAAATCAGGAGCTTTGCATGGAATGTTTCTGGATGCTACACCTTTCATATTCTCGGAAGATCAACCAGCCATTGATTACTTTGGGCAAATGCTTGAAGCTGGTAAGGAAAGGTTTCATGTGGAAATTTTTAAATTTTAATTTTAATTTTTAGAAATAAAGTAGTATGGAAATATTATTTGAGGTTAAAACATTATGACATGATAAGAAAAAAGTTACAGATCTAATGGAAAAAGTTGACCCTGTTAGGGTATGTTCTGTGAGATTATAATAAGTTTGTAGTACTCTTCCGTGCAGCAAACACCCAGTCTTTGTATTGCTGATTGTCTGTAGTAAAAAAGTAATTGCACCATTTAAATGGGACCCGTTCCACTCGATTAGCTGAACCAATTTTATTTTATTCTTCCTTGTGATTCCCCCAGGAGGTTACAACTACTACGGCACAGAACGAATGTACAGTGGTATCACGGGCCAAGAATTGGAAGCTGACATCTATGTTGGTCTCATTTACTACCAGAGACTCCGACATATGGTGTCTGATAAGTATCAGGTATATTGTTCATTTCATGGCATTCGCTTTTTTCTATTCTTGGGGGGGGGGGGCTCGTGGCATAGTGGTTAACGCTTTTGCTTTGTGAGCAGAAGGTACTGATGTTGGGATTTTTCCTTTGAACTTCTCGAGTTTTATGGCTCTGACCCTGATTATTCCAATAGAATCGAGTCCTATCGGAGATGGACCTTAATTCGGAGTTCCCGCTTTTGATATATGACCTAAAATGTGTTGCTAAGGGCGTAAACTAACAATTAAAAAAAAAAAATTCTTTCTATTCTTGATGATGACTCTGTCATGTGGTTCGATTTTTTAAAAATAAAGGAACTGCTTTTGGGTGGTTATTATTTATTTATTTATATTATTTTTTTTTTTCCCGGTCAGAAAATGAATTTGATCACTTCCAATTTTAAATGTTGGTATTTTCAATTTCCAGGATTTTGGTATTTACTGTCACTAGGTACACACATTCAGAACAATGTCCTTTTATGCCCAAGTTTTGTCCATAACAGTATAATTTACTGCTGCCTTGGTGATAAACTCCTTAGCTATAGATAAGAAAACAGCAGATTTTAGCCATCTTCATCGCTGTGATTGTGAGTCACTTAGTAAATTTATAACTTATGCAGTATTTCCAGTCTCTTTCTTGCACCTTTTTTGAGTTGCCTGTAGTAAAAAGTTTATTGAACAGTACCATAGCATAATAAGAATGGGACTTGTTGCACACCTTAGCAAGTTTGCAGTGTATTCTTCCCCTTCGTATTATGTAGCGTTCATTAACCTTATGGGGGCATCCCTTAGCACAGTGGTCAAGTCACTTGCCTCTGGATGCAGAGGTTGGGGTTTGAATCCCACCTTGTGCATGACTTTTTCTCTGGAACGTTCAGAAATTTCATGGCTCTGCCCTGGATTCACAAAGAATCTTCTCAAGTTCTGTTGAACTGCTTTTGATATGACCTTTCTGGGTTGAAAAGGGCTTAAAACTGCAACCTTTAGAATTTTTTAAAAAATCCCTAGGTTATGATTTTATTTATGCTCTGACATTTTTTGTCACATTTAAATGTGTTTGGTTTAGGTAAGAACAACAGGACCTGTGGACCAAGTGACTCAGCAGCCGGTTAAAGGAAGGAAGAGAGCTGGTGGTGTCCGTTTCGGAGAGATGGAGAGAGATGCTCTCATTACCCATGGAACCAGCTTCCTTCTTCAAGACCGCCTCTTTAACTGCTCTGACAAATCTAAGGTATGAGTTTTCATTTTCTCAGATGACCTTCGTTCTCTAGCTAGATCCAAGTGTAGAAAATGGAACTTTCAGTTGACAAGAGGGAAGGTAATCTATGATAGACTAGCATACTATCTAAATTTCTTCACTTCTTGGATTAAATACTGGCCACACCCTAAGGAAGCCAGTCTCCAATGTAATAAGACTGACACGGAATTCTCAGGGAAAAGGGAAGAGAGGATGGCCGAAAGCCAGCTGGATTTAACTTAGGGACCTAGGCTCGGGGAAAGTATGTCAGAACAGTCAGATGGAGAAACGTTTGGTATAAGATGGACATAAGAGGACAAGGCTGGTCCCTTGCTACATACAGTGAGTGGAGTACTGGCCCCATGATCCTAAATGAGCCCAAGGTCATGCTTTTTAAAAACTTGTTATTACATCTATTGATTGAGGAAATAGTTTCTTTTCTTAGTATGTTTATCCAAGTGCAGTTGTCATACTTTTTAAGTTTCTGATTTTAAAGAAAAATAGGCTCCTGAACATCAAAGATTGGACCCAGATACCAACCTCCTTACACCGGCTAACAACAGACCAGCATGGATAAAAATAGCTGCTTCCTTTGCGCTCAAATCCCCACAACTATTTAGGTCAAGGGACAAGTGAAGTGAAGTGATTTTAAAGTATAGAATTAGTTTTGTGAAGATCTTTTACTTTTAGTTTACTATCCTGACAGTCCATTCTACAATTAATTATAAATGTATGTTTTTTTATTTACAGACTTATATTTGCACCACCTGTAAAAGTATCCTGTCTCCACTTTTTGTGAAAGAATCTGAGGATGAAAGCAGAGCCCTGAATGCCAAATTCGAACATCAGACAGTATGCCAGCATTGTCACAAGCGAGAGAATATTGAACAGATATCCATACCTTATGTTTTTCGTTACCTTGTCGCAGAGTTGGCCAGTGTAGGGATAAAAGTCAATGTGGGTGTGAAGCAAAATTGTTAATTCTCTTGGTTGGTGTATGTGTGTGTGTGAATATGTGTATGCCAGTGTGTGTGTGTCTGAGAGAGAGTGAAATGAAAGAGATAGAGAGAGAACGCTGGGAGTAAAAGTTCTCTCATTCATGGTCGGAAACTGTCTTTTTTCTTTCTTTCAACTACAAAACAAAGTAAAAAAGTGTTGAAGTTCATGGCTATTTGTGGACCATAATTTTTTTGTAATAATTTTTTTTATTAATTTTCATCACACTTACAATTATTTTTGGCATTGCTAGTAAGTGTATTCTTTGACTGTGTTTATCATCAACAATCCATAATCTACAAAGTTACATGAAATGAATTTGTTTATAATATAATATAATGTGAGTTGGCGATGATGTGTAAAAAATTAAAATATATATTAAATGTGCTTATCGTTTGTCCCTTTCCTTTCTTGTTTCATGTCATTTCATTGCAAAATGACAAGTGGTGTGATGGAGGAGTTACGGGTAAAGAGATTTTTTATATTTTTCTGTCACTATTGCATTGGTGTATATAAACAATGATAATAAGTTATATATATTTTTTTAAAAACATTAGTGGCAAATAAATGATTTTTTACATATGGTATTACACAATTTACCGTTGAATTTATGCTTTAAACATTGTTCAAAGAATCTAATAATAATAATAAACAATTACTTATATAGCGCCGGTATCCATCTCAAATGCTCAGAGGCACTTCACATTCCATTCGCGCATTAATCCTTTCACACATAGTATGTTCATTCGTCTATTCACTTGTATTTATAAACATAGTCTAAACATTAGCAAAACCTAATGGAAAAAAGAGCGGAAAAAGTCCGTTCTGAGCTTTTTCTTGAAGGATGAAAGGCTTCCAGATCTAGTTTCCGGCGAAAGAGAATTCCATACAGATGGGGCTGAATATTTGAAGGAACGTTCCACAAATTTTGTTTTGGACATACTTTTCTGGAGAGACAGGGAATCAGTTGATCTCAATTCTCTATCAGGGCAGTAGACTCCTACGATAGATTGTAAATACTCTGGAGCTGATTGGTCGATGCAATTGTAGACAAAGCAAGCAATCTGGTATTCAATCCTCTTGGCCACAGGAAGCCAATGTGACGACTGCAGGACT
>JARBEQ010057530.1:1358-12197 GCA_030265355.1 Tritonia tetraquetra | reverse complement strand
GTTAGAAAAAAGGCGTATCAGAAAAAGGCTACTTTTCAGGAGACAATAAAAACCTCCTTATGTCATTGTTTTTTTACGTAAATGATTTTTTTTACATTAGTGCATGTGCATATTTATAAAAAATTACTATATATTCAAATTATTTTTGAAGATATTGTTGATACGATATTGTTCTTGTCGTTATCAGACGTTCAGAAGGCATTACATGTTACTTTGCCTTATCTGAATGAAAAAAAAACAACCAGTGACTCATTCTCAGTGTACAAGGTCAGTTGCGCCATGGCGCGAGCCTTCGTCCGGACTTTCTGAGAAGAGAGGGGTCAAAGTCGGATCTCTCGTGGGTGCTGTCGGGGTGACCCGCTTCAGCTGGGAGCTGTTGTGATGAATTTTTCGTCTAATCTATTCAAAACTTTTTTAGTTATGAGTCAATGATTGAAAAAAAGCGGCAGTTTTCAAGTCACAGTGCATGCATCATTTTTTTTGTTAAATCATGAAAAAAATCTATTCATTTTTTCACAAATTCATCACAAAATTTTAAAAACATTGGCTGTCCTAACATTTTCACAAAATTTCAAAACAATTTGTCAATATTTGATGAAGACTGAAGATATTACGTTTTGTAAAAGGTAAACAAAATCCAATATGGCTGTCATTACCATAGCAACCACATTTTTTACCAACAGTTTTACCTTATCTTTGAGCTACTGAATAGGTATCATGTCATATAAAAAGACTATTTGCAGCTTCATATTCTAACAAATAACTGATTTTGTTGTTAATTATATACTCCCCATCTTAAGGAGACGATTTGTTTACTATGGTAGAGTATATGAAAATGTGTTCTAAGTTATAGCACCTTTTGACAGTGACTTGTGAAGATAATTTTTTGTTGCCATAGTTTTAAGGAGGGGGTCACATTGGCCAAGTATACAGTGGATCATCATGTATAACATCGGAAATAACGAGACCTCAGCAATAACTAAAAAATTATGATTCCCCAATTTTTCCCTGCATAACGCTATATAATAAATTACTGGAATAACGACACTCTACGATCAGACCCTCGGTTGTTAAAGGTTTTTGTTAATAAACACAATAATTCAACGATGGATACTGATTGTTATGCTTTTATTTCGTGAATAAAGCCAACTGTCTTACAGACCCCAAGAGGACAATACTTTTTCTTAGACAATGAATCATACAGGAAGTGAAAACTAGAATGATAACAAAGACAAAGCATGATGATTACAATAGCATTTCGCATAATAATAATCTCTGTTGAGGTTACAAATTAATTCATACTCAACATCGGTAACAACGTGAACTCCATAACCATTCCTGTCCCTCCATTCTTATTTTCCTCACTGAACAAGAAACCATCCCAACTTTCTTTATCATTTCCTGGTTTTATCTTAACTTACAGTGTCAGGAAGCTGTACCTACTTCAACAATAGCCATGTCAGCACAGCACACGCGATTGAGATTGAGAGGTTAATTAATATTATTAATGAATTACAGGCAAGTAATAGGGTAACGATCTGGTTAATTCTCCTCATAATCGGGAATAACGAGACCTCTAGAATAACAAGAGATTTTGTCTAAATACCTTGACAACTACATGACTTGAATAGCTCTGTGCTGAAATTGGCTGATATCATGGGTAAAATTGACCTATAGGAGGTCCCCTCTCTAATTTCTTGTGAATATATATTTATTTTTTTAGCCTTCTTCTCAAAACGCACATTTTTGTCACTCTTGTGATCAGAGCTTTATTTCTCAAAAGATTTCCATGAAATTTTCACACAATATTCATCAAACAACATACTTTAAATTAGTGATGAATTTAGTGATTCATTTTGGAGTTTTTGATCCTGAATTATATTGAAATTGTGATAAAAAATTGTAAACAAAATTCCAACACCAAAATAGATATTAATCAAACATAACTAGAGGCACAGGTGGTTGAACGGTTAGCACGCCGAACTGGTCAGCGTGGTCAAGCTATATTGATTGTGATCAGTGTCTGGATGGGTGACCTTTCGGGCGCTGTGCCCTTAGGTAAGGCACTTAAACTCTGCTTACCTCCCTCGACTCAGGTGTAAATTAGTACCTGGTCGAGGGCAGCAACTGATTTTGTCAGAATGCTAGTGCTGAAGTGCCTAACAGGCAACTCGCACTGTGTACTCCTCATGGAGTTGAGAAGGATACAGGAGTGTTATGGTTGGCCGGGGATAAAACTACATTGTAAAGCGCATTGAGCATGATGAACTTCATGGATATGGGCTATATAAGTGCTATGCTTTTTTTTTTCTGTCACATGAATACAAAAATCACCACTACAATTACAATTTGTTTTAAATAGTACATTATCTGTACCAAAAATTATCATTATTTAAAAATGGCCAACTTGTGAAGTTTCAAAATTATATAGTTAATAATGTAAACAAAATTGAAAATGGCTTCCATAGCAACACATTTTTTTCGCCAAAAAAAGTACATATTTCAAAATAGCTTTTCACAACAGTTATTATAATGACATGTAGTAAATGCTCATTTGAGAGGAAAATAACAATTTTAGGGTCACCCTTTAACATGTTTAGTATTTGTGTTTGAGAAGTTAAGTTCAATTTGGAAGAGCAGTAGAGAAACCCGTTTCATGTAGCATGTGTAAGTAAACTATACGCTTTTCATTTTATATTGTTACTGTGATTATTGAATCAGATTTTCATTACTTGAAACACTTCTTTTAACAGTGAGATATGTCTTGCATTGTTTTGTTTTTTTGTTTTTTTCCTTTCAAGGATGATCTCCAGCGTCTTAAAATTGATGAGATTGGTTTTGAACTCAAAGACAGCAAGACACCCAAGGTAACTGTTTTGAACTTTTGCTTTACCATGTGCTGGGGACATCTTCTTCCTTGTCTTTCATACAATATGACCATACCTGTCTTTATATTTAGTAAAAACTGCACTGAACCACAGATCCCAGATGCGTCTAGGGTTAGCATCGTTGCTTGACTTACCAAGGTAAAATTGCAATTTTCATGCTACATTCATTTTTACATTAGATTGATCTATCATGCCCGTTAACGATGGAGGTGGATTTACTCTGGTTCAAGATATTAGGCCAAGAACGTGACCAGCCCTCTGTGGCTTTTTTGTGGCAGGAATTAATTTTGACTCGACAGCAGCCTTTCGGCCTACTCTTGATTTCCAACTGCCAAGTGTTCTTTAACTTGCATAACTTGCACACAGGACCTCCGAATTTATCGTCTGTCTCCAATAGGACTATGTTCTTGATCCCACCTATTTTTATAGGATCAGGGGAGTGGCAAATAGGTTTATATCAAAGTTTTATGAAGAAATCAGCTGTCCCTGGGATTCGAATGGGGTACTTTCCAGAACCATACCTCTGAGCCACTGGGCCCCCTGAAATACTACTCATATACTAAAAGATAGCAGAGGTTCTTTCCGGTAGAACACACAACTTTGATACACACCTCTTTGCTCATGTTAAAAGCGTTGTTAAGAGACCATACGTAGCAACCAAATTGGAATGTAAAAACGAACAAGAAAATGTTATGATTGGTTGAAAGTCTTTCCTCATTGTGACTCTAGTACGGTTAATTGGTCAGTTTTTCATCAGGTTTACTCATGTAATGGAATGGAAAAATTGTTGCAAATCAAATTGAAGAAAGGGTCAAGAAACACTTTTATAGTTTAAAGTTTACACCCTTTTCAATGCAAAAAGATTATATTAAAGGTGCAAATGAAATGGGGGCTGCTAGAAGTTATGCACTAAAAGGTAAGACAATGGAATGAAAATTAATTTTTTAAACTTTCAAAGGACAAAGGACAGTGTTTTAGGTGGGTATAAAAAAAAGATTATCATTAATAATGAGTGCTTAATAGTGTTTAGATTAAAATGGAAAAGAGAATTTTAGCATCACTTGTTTTTCTTATGTTTTTTGTTTTCTTTTCTTTGTTGGGCATAGGCCAACTTAGGGACTTTTTTTGGTGTTTTCCTTCCTTGCTGTCAAAACATAGTGGGAGTCATCTTCTTTGTTCGTTTTCCATGGATTGTTGGGTGTGCCGGTTTACTGGAGGGCCTCCTTGTTGTTGGATTGTGTTGCATGGTGGTAAGTTATGTCAATCTTATTACTAAGTTGATATAGATAACAATACATATTAGTCACTTGAATTATGTACTTAACAAATTTTTGGATGTCAATTAAATTCTAATGTTTGATTTGCCATGGGTATTTTCAGACACAGTTAACTACGCTTATTTGAGTTGGATTGAGTTGCTGTAGGAACAAGCTATTTGAATTTTATTACAAAGTGTTGTAAGTCAATCTGCGGAACATTTTAGTGTCTTTGTTTCTCCTATACAGTACAGCTAAATAAGACCTCAGTGACAACATACAAGAGAGTTAACAAAAGCAATACAAAATGTAAAGAATTATAAGCTAATATATTACGGCATTACTCTCATGATTTAAAAGTAGTTTTACAAGGTCTCATGAAATATTGATGTTTAGAAAATGATTTTGTCAACATTTCTCTTACTTGGTCATCTTCTCCTAGCTGCTTCTATTAAAAAGAATTATATTTGTCAAGTATCAAACAATCCACATGGTTTCTCCTACGATACAGAGCATAACAGTGGCAATATCAATCAGTGCCATCGCTACAAATGGTAAAGTAACCGGTGGAGGCACTTACTTCATGATCTCCAGATCTTTGGGCCCAGCGTTTGGAGGATCTGTTGGTATTTTGTTTTTTATGGGAACCTCCATATCAGTGGCAATGTACTACATTGGAACTGTAGAAACTCTGTTGGTAAGAACAGACAAGCCTTTGCATAGCTGCCAGACTTCCGCTAAATAGCGGATTTCCTCTATTTTGTCGACACCCCGCTATTTTTGCTGTTTTGCTAAGTACCTATTGTGTTAATGTAATATACATGTAACCTGTAGATAGTATATTTATAAGGTAAACCTGACACTAAAAGGTAAACCAGGAAATGATAAAGAAAGAAAGAAAAGAAAGGTAAACATTTCATTAACACTGACCTGTCATTGTGTATTCTAGCATAGTGATGTTCCGAAAAAAAATTCCTCCTTTTTTAAAATTCATGACTGGCAGCTATACTATTGAAAGTACCTACTACCCTTTGATATCCTTTCTTTTGCTTTTTTGCTTTTATTTGACATAAATTGATGATTTTTTAATGCATTTCCTGGAAGGAAAAAAAAAGAGTAGAGTTAACCCTTCAAAGATTCTTTACAAAATTGATCCTGTACCAGTGTAAAATTCTGCATTGCTATTATATCCACTTTCACAAAGCAAGGAAGACTTTATTTTCCATATATATTTTGCTTGATAGCTAGTTTGTCTTTCATTGGGATCGCACCCTCGTCTAGGTTGAGATTGTTTGTAATAACAACTTGAATTATACAATCAATGTTGAAAACAGATCCCAAATTAATCAAATCTCATCAAAAATTATGCTGAGAGAATGTATTCCTTGTCTCTCATTGCATTTCACTCTGGATGTTTTGGGATCCTAAACCACTCGCTACAATGCAGCTCGAATCTAGGCAGAGAAAAGTTAGTTGTCCATCCAAATTCACATATTCACCACTGCCCCAAACAGCTGTTTGTGGAACTCATCCCATTTCTTTATTTGTTTGTTCCTATTCCTCACCATTTTCATGAAATTTGAACTCACCGCCGTCACTATCACTTTCAAGCAGACTTGATCAAATTCCAACTCATCCTCTTTCTTTCTTATCCAATTCCTTTTTACCATTACAGTGTAGGGCCAGCACTAGGAGGCTGGATTTCTCTGGATCAAGATATTAAGCCAAGCAATTAATTTTGCCTGACAGCGGCCTTGCGGCAGGGTTCTTTAACGTGCACACGGGACCTCTAAGTTTATCTTCCATCTCCGATAGGACTAGTTTCTTTGATCCCACATACCTGAATAGAGGATGAGGGGAGTGGCATATAGGTTTCACCGAGTTTCAAGGACAAAAATATCAGACACTGCTGGGAATCGAACCCAGTACCTTTTGCTCATCCTCATTGGAGGTATATACTGTACTTTCCATCACTTGTTCAATTGCAAGCAATCTATTCCTTGAAGACCATAGTAGAGGAATGATGGGTTTTGTTACTTGTTTGCTTCATTATTTAAAAACACCCAACTTTTATTTATTTCAAACAACACCAACTTAAACCACTTTCGTGGAGACTACTACTGTTAACAAAATGTCATTGCACTGAAGATTGTGTTCGAGGTGTTAAATTTTGGATGGATTGCAATAGACTACTCTAAACTCGTAAGTCCGAATTGGGCTACTTTACAGGAAAGGGAAAAAAGAATCTTCTTGCGTACGAGATCATGTGACAAAATAACACATTTCTATTGGTCAGAACAACAAGATATTTATAGAGATGATGCTTGAGGCTTCAGCGCGTCTTTTCAGGGTAAAAAAAAATAAATGTTCAACCATTGAGACTTACGAGTTTAGAGACTTGAACCAACAATATATTTTATATGATAATGAAATGATAGCAATCAACCCACTTTTAAAAGATATGATTAATACTATTTTCAACAGAATTGCATAGCACCAGAACTATCTGTTTTTGGTGGAGAAGACATGTCTCCACAGCGTTACAATGACTACAGAGTGTATGGTTCAATCCTGCTGTTGATGATGGTGACTATTGTCTTTATTGGTGTCACATGTGTCCAGCGCTTTGGGTTCTTTGCCATACTTTTTCTGGTGGCAGCCATCATCAGCATCCTCACAGGGGTATTTTTAGCCAATGAGGAAGATAGTGTCAAGTGAGGAGATTTAAACATTAGATTTATTTGTCTTTAGAATAATGTGTATTTCCTGATATTGAGCATATCTGCTTGCAGCAGTGACCAAGTCATAAAAAACAACTTTTTTTGAAGCTTACCAAACCTACATCCTTCAAGGTAGGGACATCCTTCGAAGTAGGGACATTCTTCAAGGTAGGGACACCCTTCAAGGTATGGACATCCTTCAACGTAGTGACATCCTTCAAGGTAGGGACATTCTTCAAAGTAGGGATATTCTTCAAGGTATGGACATTTTTCAAATTAGTGACATCCTTCAAGGTAGGGACATCTTTCAACGTAGTGACATCCTTCAAGGTATGGACATCCTTTAACGTAGTGACATCCTTCAAGGTAAGGACATTCTTCAAAGTAGGGATATTCTTCAAGGTAGGGTGTAGCAGTTATTATGGTAATTAGAGCGTGACACAAACTTTTTAAAAGTTGGACTTGGTCAATCCTAACAAGCAGTTATCTAATTATTGTTAATTTGAATTACACGTTCAGGCTACTGTTGAAAACTAATTATATTGTAATTCAATGGAACGTTTCTAAGCCTAAAGCTTTTTTATGTATTTGTAGTAGTTTCATTTGAGTCAGTGTGAGCAGCTTCCAAGACTTCACATTTAGAAGTATGTATTCATTCGTTGAAAGTTGATGCTTATATTCCATTTTGTCTTCCAGAGTATGCAAGATGGGAGATAGAGTGTTTATCTATGGGTATGTGCATTTCAATGGCACCTGGCATTGCAACAAAGATAAGAATGGGCCCATCTACAACTCCTATTGCCATAAGAATGGAACATGTGATGATTTTTTCAACAAAAATAACCCTGAACTTGTTCCGGCCATCCCAGGACTTCAGTTAAGACTTCTAAAAGGTTGTTATTACTATTAAAACTTACTTTTGCAAGCATTACTATTATAAAAAGGTATTAGTTAATAATAGCATATAAGTTATGAAAGATTTTTCAATTTTTGAGTTTGATTACCAATCACATCATTTCTAACAATCAGTGAACTGAAAAGTAGTGAGACTTTACACAATTAGAGATATTGCCCAGAGTGGTAGAACCTCCCAGTTTTCATCAATAGCTGAGGGGGTACCCACAAGGGCTACAGTAATTTGCTTGGTGCCAGTAAAGAGTTGTGAACACAGTGGGCTGATCACCTGCTTGTCTGAAACTATCTGACCCAAAGATTTTCCGGCTCTGTATTCTGTCGTGTTTGGTGGTCAGGGTGCCTGCATTTATGACCGGTATCTTGTGTGCCTTTCATGGCTGAACATAGGGCTGGCCCCAACACTGCACTGTGGTATTAATGGGGCTCGATCAAACAAACAAGGTATTATTGTTAAGGGCTCAATGATATAAAATATATTCTGATACGCTAACCAGTTGCTGACATATTGCTAAACATGTAGTTTTTTAAAACTTGAGTTCAAATGTGATATATTGATGTAATGTTCTATCTGATTCAGAGAACTTGTTTAGTAAATACTCTAAGGTAGGCAAAGTACCAGCTACAGATGTTGATTCGGTGGAGGGACGTGACCTTATGGTAGACCTCACTACCAGCTTTGCTGCTCTCATGGCTATTTACTTTCCTTCCATCACTGGCAAGTTGAACATATTTTCTTTGTATTCTTGTTTTGACAATTTCAGCTTTTATTCCATACAAACCAAATGGTACAGAATCATAATAATGATGATAATGATAATAATAATAATAATATTAATAATAATAATACTTTTTATTCTTTTATATTGATCCTCCTACATTTTGTACTATAACAAAAGGTGCCAGAATGTTTCTGATGGCGGTATCACATTTCTTGGTCAATTCCTATCAGAGAGACAAGTTTCATTGATATGATATTGGTATAATTGACCTAAATATAAATGTTTTTGTAAATAAACTGGCTACGGTCAGGTCCACATTTCTGAGTATTTCTTCTCCATATTTCATATTTTCCACCCATTAGGTGTGGAATCAGGATCTAATTATTCTGGTGATCTAAGGAACCCTCATCATTCCATTCCATTGGGTACCATGTCAGCTGTGACTGTTACATCTATTTTGTGTATCCTTTTAAGAAATTATTTGCACAAGGGCTATTGCTGATAAGATTAGGAGCTGCTCAGTCTGTTCCCTTTTCCTGGTGGAGTCACATTCGTGCCTCAATGACCCAGAGGGTTATGTATTGTATTATGTTCCTAAAAGGGCCACCCTGCTGAAAGGGCAGAGGGTAGCAGCCAGATCAATGTAGGTGCCATCCCCACCGCTTACCTATGCTACAGCGGGCCATTCATGTGCTTGCCAAAAAGAAGATAAAAAATCATGGAAACAGATCAAGTGTAAAAAGATGGACCCACAACAATGATCGTGGAAACAAAGATAGACTTTAAAATTAGGAACATAGAACATAAGATCTTCAAGTCACAAGTTTCATTGGGGTGGCCAATTAGCTCAGTTGGTTAGAGTGTGGCCTCTGTCCCTGGCTCGGCGGTGTTGTCATACGCAGCGGTGTGGGTTTGATTCCTACTGTCGACATTCCATTTTCTTCTATGGCTATTTTTCTTTGTTTTTCTGGCACTTTAACATTTTCAAACCTTGATTGATATCCAGGTACTATTGACTGAAATGGAAGCGTTTTTTTAAAATAAACGGGCTAAGGTCTGCAATTTTTAAATTTACGTTAGATTTCTGGCCATTTTAGGGGATACTTCACTACACTATCAATCATAATCTATTTACACCACTATAATGCCATGTCGATATAAGCGTTGTCGATATATCCGCTCTGCACTGTAATTTCATGTCATATAATGATAATATATACTAAATCGCCGTGGTATGTTAACTCATGGACAATTCATGCATTAAGTTGGTCTTGAATTTTTTCATGAAATTTGAGTGGGAACCCTGAATAACATTATTAAACAATGACAACACTGTTTATTGAAAAAAAAAACCAATATGAAGTCATCATTGTTTTAGCATGTGCAAGACAAGTGAGTTAAGTCTTAAAGAAACAGTTCACAGAAGAAATATCAGTCTTAGCAAGGAGTAGAGAGCAGTAGAAGGGAAAAACGTTTGCCTTGATTTTCTCATCAGTAGACAATAAGAAGGCCAGAAGAAAGGGTAGGCTTACTAAAACAGGTTTATAGACATGGTAGAAACATGGATGTTTTGAGCCCTAGGCTGCTAGTAGCGTATGTATTTAATTTAGAGAGAAATAGAATAAAAGTGTGGTAGCAGATAGTCGTATAGATATAACAAATATGACAAAAGAAGAGAGGTGAATTGGAATTTAGCGGCTGAAAGCCTTGAACTAAAAACAAGAAAACAATAATTTCTATCTTCCCCAATATTTGTTTCCCTTTTAATTCAATCATAATTTTACTTTGTCCCTGTTGTTGACTGTTGTATTCCTATTTATATACCAAGATATGGGCACCGTTGTATTATTTGCAGGTGTTGCAGACGGCACTGTCCTCAGAGACAAGTGAGTGGTTAAAAAATCATTAGCTTAAACCTTACATCTGCTATGCCTAATTTTTTATGTCTTTTTTTTCCAGGCTATTGTTGCTATAAATATAACAGTGAATGAAATCATTAGTCTTTGTGTAAAACAGATTCGGTTAACGCCCTTGACACCTATTTTAATCCAGGACAGACCAGTTATATAAAAGTAATAAATGAATCGAACTTTCAATTTTAAATCATTTTAAGTAATTCAAGACACAAGTCTTGGATTATTTTTTTCTTGTGTTGGAAACTGTCCTTCCACACACGTTTGTGTTCTCGTGTTGGAAACTGTCCTTCCACACACATGTTTGTGTACTCGTGTTGGAATCTGTCCTTCCACACACATATTTGTGTACTCGTGTTGGAAACTGTCCTTCCACACACATGTTTGTGTACTCGTGTTGGAATCTGTCCTTCCACACACATATTTGT
>JARBEQ010057420.1:2986-14881 GCA_030265355.1 Tritonia tetraquetra | reverse complement strand
TATATATATTGCATACCTATATATACATTTTATTAAACATTCTTTTGAATTTATATGTGTCGTCTCCTGGATTATGAATCTGGGTCAGGAAAATATATTGTCATTCTATACAAATAAAATAAGATTTTTAAAACAGGAGAAGAATGCCTCCCTGCTACAGAATCGAGTTTCCAGCTATGGCAAAAAAAGTCGAGCTTTTATTTCTCGTGCAACGGCCCCTGAGACGATATAAATCCCGCGATGCCCAGTTTGTAGAAAGGTGGATCCCAGGCAGTTGCTGTGGCTATTATCGCTATTGTATAAGGCATTTGTTATTCTTTAGAGACTGCGGTATCCTTTACTGGGTATCGATCCCTTAGATTCCCTAGATTATTTACTGAGTACTAACTGGATTTGAATCACGGCGGGTACCTGCATGATAGTGGTGATTAGTAGAGACGATGGTAGTACATAGTACTATCTGGCTTCGCAGTCTAGTCTTGCCCTTAACCGTGGAGATGCTGAAGAGGCGTTTATTCGTCCGTACTGAGGCGAAGAATCCATTTGGTCAGCTGTCTCCATCCTGGTCTGCCGTGGGCGAGTTGTTTTAGTGTTTATCTATATCTTTTTGTTTTATTGTGTGGTTTGAGCGGGTATATTTTTTTCTCTTCTAAAGATGTAACCCTGGTAGTTTCCAGCGACAGGCTTTTATTCTGTAACTGGTGGGTTTCACTCTTCAGCGTTTGTATAGGTCTTCGTTTGTTATCTTTTCAGGCCAAAATAATCCCAATAGTTTTCTTGGTTGTTTCCGATGGAAAGTTTTTAGGACTTATCAGGTGTTTGTGCGTCAATCCCCATTTGCCGCTGTTGTATGTGAAGAGATGTGTTACTAGTGGTTTGTATAGAATGGGGGGGGGGGGGGGTCTACCTGCATTCTTTTCCTCTCCTTTATAAGCTAAATCGAACCGAGTGTAAGATTGAGTACTGTGCACTAGGTAATACGTTTGGTGCGCACGTGGCTCAGTGGCCATGCCACTTGACTTTGGAGCGTGGAGGACCTGGTTCAAGTCCCGCCTGGTGTGTATTTTTTTTCTCTGGACCTTTCAGAGTTGGTATGGCTCTTCCCTGGAAATTCAAGTGGAATCTCCTCGTGTTCTTTTGCACTGCCTTTGATATAACCTTTTTGTGTTAAGAGGGGCGTTAAACTTTAAACTTAAGAACTTTTTTATACGTTTGTGAACGCATTCGGTATACATGGGTACGAAGAGTCCAAGTTTGTTGCTTGCGCTAGAAAAGAAGAAGAATCGAGATCAACAAAACATTGCTCTCCGTTGTTTTTATCTCAGTACAAGCTACAAACGTTTTCTCAGTGGCCACCCTAGGATTGGAACCTGATACTTTAAAGACTTTCTTCTTTATCAGCAACTTTGTTAGTACCTTTCGGTGAAAGGTTTACTTTAAAGACATGATTCTGTTATCCTAACCACTCGACCTCAGTTACGGCCTCTGCAGTATTCTTTTGTCTTTAATCATTACTGTTGTTTGGGGTTGTGTGTGTGTGTGTGTGTGTGTGTGTGGGTGTGATGGGGGGGGGGGGGTGGATATTGCTTTCTGTTTAAGTCAGTGTATAGTAACTAAAATGCAAAGTTCTGGTATACAGCATTAATGTGAACAATGAACACGTTGTTTTACTTTTTGAAGAATGGGGTATCGTCTTAAATTCTCCCAGTACTCCTCAATCACATGTATATGAGTATTATCTTGGTGCCTTCGAACGTTTCTCTACTTCCGGTCAAATTTGGAAGCCGTCATCCATCTTCACCACTTTTTCCATATTTACTTGTTACTTATATTCACACAGCCGCTGTCAATAAGATGTCAGGGTCTAAGCCTCAAAACAGCATTCCAAACACAAGAAAGAAAAACACATTTATTGTAAAAACAACCGGCTCGGGACTATTTATTATTATTACACCTAGAGATATACGTGTCACCCTCCGTGTAAATAATTTCAATTATCAAAATATTACACGCAAAGAGCAACGCTGGTCTGCACGAATAGGACTCCATATCCCCAAAGAAGAACAAGTTGACTGAAAGCCTGGTAATTATCTATTTATTCCATTTCTTTCTGACAGCACGCACACAAATGTAGTCTGGACCATATCCTATAAAGAAACGAAAAAACCCACAAAAACAAACCACCGTTACAACAACGTAACACGAGCCAGTAAAGGGACATCACTCTCATGCGGCCTCGGTAAAATTAATTGAGTTGACGATCTTATTGTTGATTATCTGTGATGTTATTAATTATGACATTGTTCAACCCAGCTGACTATATGGGTGGGGAAAAGAGAGTCATGGAATGCTGGAGTACGTTCTAAACGCTTGACGGGTAACGAACCAGCTGTTAAATGCTCTTATCGTATTCAAGGCTACCGGCTTAAAAATAGAATGTCATTAAGAAACTTAATCGTTATAGGACCGGTGCTTAAATAAGTTTCTACAGCGTTAAGCGGACATTCGAATAATGAAGCAGCTGTTAAATGCTTTGATTATATTAATGGCTTAAAAGTATAATGTCATTAAGAAACGTTAGCCTTAAAGGATCGGTACTTAACTAAGACAGTAACGATTCTTGTCCCCATCCCATAAAAAACACAATCTAACAAACGGGTAAAAAGACAACAAAATAAAACTCATCCTTCCAAAAAAGCAAGCAAAAACAAAAACAGAAAGCAACCAAACTAACAAAAACAAGCAACACCTTTAAGGGAGTGCATGAAATGTTGAAAATATTGGTGTATTTGGAGAAATAAAACACCAAAGAGGATTCTGTTGGTTGATAGATTGAGAGTTTGAGAATTTCTCACACGCATAATTGACATCAAAGTGAAGTGAAACCGTGGTTATTGAAGAAGTGTGTAATTAGACAAATAATGTGAGCAATACAAATCTATTCGAGGAGAATATAACACAGTTCTATGGATGTTGTTCAAGTGTGTAACAAAGAAATAAAAGAAAAATTGAGAGATGCATCATAACACACACACTATGTCAAAAGAAGTTTGTAAGATGGACTAAGAAAGAATATAACACACAATATTATGACTTATGTTTAAATAACAGTGTGCACCAAACAACAGTAAAGATAAAGCAATTCTCAAACCAGTTGGGAGCAAGAAAAACAAAATGATCAAGCATTTTGCTCTCAGAAAACAATGATGACGTCATTTTTGCGGAAGTACGGGAATTAAAAATGATACCGTTTTGCAACATACTATGCAAAACTGGAAGAAAACCCACTCTCCTCCCGCTACCTTCCCTTTTCCTTCTACCTTCGTTTCGATTTATACACCCCCCATCACTTTCTCTCTATCTGTACTTCCATTTTCCGCATTCTCCTTGCCATTCATCCTTTCTCTGCCCTGCTCTGACCAAACGCATACATTATTATTTGCAAGCTATAACTATAATATGTTTATCTCCTACTCGTTCTCCTCTTCCCCCACCCCCGCCTTTTCGTAGAGTGTATTTGACACGAGGGTATTGTTGTTGTCTATTCCTTTCATTCTATACTATTTCCGGCGCTCACTATACTAATCGCCTGATTTGAAACACGTGAAGAGAGTTCCAAGCGAAGAAGATATTGACGTTAATGTCTGAGCGATAACTAGTCCTGTTGCCCCTGGTGATTTCCGGGTACTGGGTCACTGGCCAAAGGCGATCGGTCAACGGGAACGCGCTGTGTAGGGAATGCCAATAGAACCCGTCCTATATACTGGTAATTATCTTGGTTCTACCTCTAAGCTGGACAAACCACTCGGAGAGTAAACGAGGGGAATAACACCAGTGGCAAGAAGGTCTTATGTGCGTTTGAGTGCTTTCATTTTGAGATATCGCTTAGAAATTTCCTGCGATGGCAAAATTATTGATCGCAAGTTAAAAACTATGAGCCCAATTTAAAGACATCATCACAACTTAATATTTCTTATCAGAGTGGTGGCATGATCTCATTGCTCGTATCATAAGCATGGAAATGTGATATTCTTTAGAAATGTCACATACCACTTTTTGATAATCACACTTTTATAATTTCATTAATTCTCGCTAATAATAATAGCAATGATGGCCTTGACTTGGGTAGGTGGACGAGAACGTCGTGAATTTTAACCTGTCTGTTCACCGGGGGAATGGAAGACGCCTCTGGTAGAGTCGTCATCTGTTCTAGCTATATTCTCTTAGTTTAACATATCGTTGTTTAGCGGTAACATATTTGCTTCGTGAGCAGAAGGTACTGGGTTCGAATCCCGCCGACCACGTCGGGATTTTTCATTTGAACTTTCTCGAGTTGTGTGGCTCTGGCCCTGTGGATTCCTTATGGAATTAATTGATATCGGGGATGGACGATAAATTGGAGATCCCTTTGGCATGACCTATAATGTGTTGCCAAGGGCGTTAAAATAACACTTTTAAACGTTATTATATCTTCTTATACACAGCCTCTGAGTCGGTGCTCTGGATTTGGTGCCTGGTAGTGTCTGAAGCTGTGGCTCTTGATTGTCTGTGTGTGGGAGAAGGAAAGACGCACAGACACAGACTAACATGGAGTTTGTTACATGTCTATACCCAGCCACCAGAGACCAGACCCAAACCCAGAGCGTATCCCTTTATGTGGACTGGGCCTTACTGTTTCCCTACACGATATGGCTATTATCAATTAGGTGTATATTTAGATTCCTTCCATCTAACAAACACATAAACTTCACAGACAATGTACGATTTGAATGTAAACAAAAATAAAAAGTGAAAAAAAGTAATCAAGACGTTAAAAACCTCGGATTGTTGAATTCAGATCTTTCATTTAAGATAAATGCCAAGCGCTATATGTTTGATTACCAATGTTTTCACGATGTTATATCATTTACATTGAACGAATCTTAATTTTGCTTCAACCCTATTGGCTATAAGCGGGAGGTCTTGCCTCCGAAATAATCTCCAATCCTATGGGGAATTGGCTAAAAGCAGGAGGTCTTGCCTCCAAAATAATCTCCAACCCTATGGGGAATTGGCTATAAGCGGGAGGTCTTGCCTCCGAAATAATCTACAATCCTATGGGGAATTGGCTAAAAGCAGGAGGTCTTGCCTCCAAAATAATCTCCAATCCTATGGGGAATTGGCTATAAGCAGGAGTTCTTGCCTCCGAAATAATCTCCAATCCTATGGGGAATTGGCTATAAGCAGGAGATCTTGCCTCCGAAATAATCTCCAATCCTATGGGGAATTGGCTATAAGCAGGAGTTCTTGCCTCCGAAATAATCTCCAATCCTATGGGGAATTGGCTATAAGCAGGAGGTCTTACCTCCAAAATAATCTCCAATCCTATGGGGAATTGGCTAAAAGCAGGAGTTCTTGCCTCCGAAATAATCTCCAACCATGCTGCTAGGGAATCAATCATCGTGAGTGTCTGTCTTTTAGGGGAATCAATCATCTTGAGCCTCTGTCTTTTAGGGGAATCAATAATCTTGAGTCTCTGTCTTTTAGCGGAATCAATCATCTTGAGTCTCTGTCTTTTAGGGGAATCAATCATCTTGAGTCTCTGTCTTTTATGGGAATCAATCATCTTGAGTCTCTGTCTTTTAGGTTTTTCTTCCCCGCGCACTTCTTTCAGACGTCACCAATTCCTTTAAACCTGTTTTTTTCATACACGAACAAAGACTATCCCTGTCTATTTCTTCCTGTCGTGTTTAGCAACGTTTCATGAATAATATGATGTGTCAAAAAACATCTGGGGCTCAAGACAAGAGAGAAAAATGTGAGGAGTGGAGAAATGATTATTGGAAGAAGGTGACTTAAGCTGTCTGGGTGACAAATCTATACATTGATCGAGACATAGCCGTACCTCTTAATCCTTGTGTGGAATACGTCCCTTAAAAACATGACAATTTCAAAGGATATGAAAAAGTGAGAAAAACGCTTTTAGTGAGTGACTCATTGAAAACATCAGGTAACTCTGATATCAAAGGATAGTAATTTTTGTCATGATATAATCATATTTGATTGACCTGTCTGTCTCTTGGGCTTCCTGTCTCCTACTCTTCACCTGTTTCTCTCTCTCTCTCTCTCTATCTATCCATCTATCTCTCTCTCCCTCTCTCTCTCTCTATCTCTCTCTCTCTCTCTCTCTCTCTCTTCTTGTGTCTGCTTTCGTCTCTCCATCTATCTCTCTGTTTCTCTCTGATGTTGTCTGATTGGGAGATCTTCTCCACCTTTTTACACTTGGTCGTCTCCTTGGCGTATTCCTTTACAGTCGGTGATGATTACAGGATGTACTCTTATCATTTTCATAGACACTTTTTATATTTTATATGTATGCAACATTATATAATTTGCACTGATTGTTTATTGCCTGCTGCCTTCGCACCCCAGTCCAATATTTTTTTCAGCTCTATGCGCATGAATGCTGGGCGTAGGGCAGGACAAAACACTGCCTTTCAACGGCATGTGACAACAATATAATATATAACTGTATGAATATTTGGTGTCCGTCTGTAACTTTCCCTCATTTTCTATTCAATGTGTATCTCTTACGGCCTTTCATCCTTTTTTCACCATGTTTAACCTAAGCCCCTCCCACACGTTTCTCTCTCTCTCTCTCTCTCTCTCTCTCTCTCTCTCTCTCTCTCTCTCTCTCTCTCTCTCTCTCTCTCTCTCTCCTCTACCACCTCCTCCTCCCCCTACGTGTTTTATCGACCGTACATTACATCCGGCGGTCTCTTGGTTCCAAAATCTAATGGGATATCTTTTCATTAAAAAAATATCGCATCACGTATCATTCATTGGAATTTGTTTTTCCCCTTCTTGAAATGGGTCAAATCAATATGAAAATGGAAATGTCTACTGTTGACAAAAACACAAAAAGGAAATAAAAACAATAATCAACACTATAGTGCCTGTGAGGTTTACGTCCGTTTAAACGCCAAGAAAGGGGAACCACATCGCAGTTCTCCACCCACGCGCCCAAGCATAAGAAAACTCTTTAAAGGTAATCTACTCCTTGAATAAAATAGTCCAGGATCTATCCGTTTCACTTTTTTGCCGCGCCGAATTTGGGCCTACATTATAAGTGTAACGGTTGCTGAGAAAGTTCATTATATTTTTGCAGATGAAAGGGTAGCTAGAGCTATAAATAGTACCACGAAATTGTGAAGACAGTGTAATAGTGCCTGGGAAAAAAAGAAAGATAGAGTGTGTGACTCTGTATCTTTAGTGTTGCCGCCGACAGCCTTTAATTGTTGTCTACATTTCCTAATGCCATTCGTGGTCTTGAATATTTGGATCTAGTATTCACAAAACTAACTTGGAGAGTTATACTGTTCTCTCGAAGTGAGAGGTAGGATGGAGATAACTCTCTCTCTCTCTCTCTCTCTCTCTCTCTCTCTCTCTCTCTCTCTCTCTCTGTCTCTCTCGCGCTGCACCCATAAATCGTAAAAAGTTTCTTTATCGGTATGCCTACGTATACCCCACCCCCCCCCCCCCCCCTCTCCCACATGCACACACTCACTCACAATACAACTATATTTTTGGTGTTAAAACTAACCGAGGACCGGAGACTTTTATGTATGAAGGCAACAGTTTGCCTACTGGACGCCTAAAATCGATAGTTTTTTCCTCCCCCACCCTCACGCACACAAGCGTCTGTTAATTGTAACTGCAATTTCAATTCATAATAATATATGTCTAACACGGACGATTTAACATTTTGCGTGAGATGATTAGAGTGTACGCTAAGTATGTTCCGTACGGATGTCGCCGGGAGGACAGGGAAAGGACTCACGGGAAAGCGGGGTGGGCGACTGACTGAGCTATCCCCGATCTCCCAGTCGAGGCAGGGTGGGTGACTAAGGCAGCAGACTTCCCTGACGATGTCTATGGGTTCGATCCAAACCCTAGACCAAATCCACCATCTCCAGCATAGGAAATGACGGTCAATGATTGGCAGTAATTGACGGGACCAAGAAATGAAGGAAACGCCATTTATAACTAGGTCCGTCAAGCAATAACTTAGGGACAGTTTTTATCCTCAAAATAGCGTCTTCTGGGGCGTCTAGGGCTAGCATCATTGCTCGACTTGTCAAGTTGAAATCGCCATTTCATTGCACAAGCTCTATACCACTACTTTCTTCCCACTTAGTTACACGCATTTTTACAAGATGGGTCAATCATGTTCGTGTTCGATGTTGACAAATCTTTTTTTCATAGAAACTACGGTACCGTCAATTATAACTGACCTTTGCTCTAGTTGTAGAAGGCTCAGGAGCTCTTTCACCCTCAGGAATAGTAGGCGCGGGCGGATATAAGCTGCTCGAGGGCGTGGTCGGATGTAAGAAGGCGGGATTGTCATTTCGTATAACATGCACATCAGGAAAGAGAAGCGAAGACTCTGCCTCTTTCCGAATGACGTCTATCTTTTCCCGAAGTGCGTCCGATTCTCTCCGAAGATGGCTAGCTTTCATTCGTAGATCTTCAGATTTGGCTAAAATAGTTTTTTGCTCGTCGCTGCCCGTAGAGTTGGATTTGCACAATTTATCCGATCTAGACCGAAGGGTGTCGGACTTCAGCTGCAGCATGTCCGACGTAGCTTGAAGGTAGTCTGCGTTCGCTTTCAACGAGTCGCACCGACATTGAATGGGGTCGGATCGTGCTCGCCACAATTCGGCTTGAGCTCGGCTATACTCGGGAATATTCGGAAGAAATCCCAATTCAAAGAACAGCCTTCTGTCGCTGAGAGTGGGAGACTGACCTGTTGATGATGAAAAGAACATACATTGGAAACAACTTGACAAATTAGTGTTATACTCAAAAGTTTTGGTAATATTGATGACGCTTATTTAAACGGTGTTACATAACGCCAACATCATTACGCAATTTGATACGTTTACTAGATAGAATGCCGGTCTATCGCACATTTCTTGGTATAAATTTATACACCCACGTTGAGTGAGGTAAACGAAGTAGTTTTTCCCCCAAGAAAACATGTTTGCGCGTTACGTGAGGTTCGATGGATCAGTTTGATATAGGACTAGATTTAATGTTTTCAAGAAACAATTAAAGACATATCAATTTATCATAGTAATCTTATTTTAGCATTTTTAGCATTATCATTTTATTGCAGATATCTATGTACACCATCCTGCTATGTATTTAGTATGCAGTTTAAATGTACTTTTTGCATGTTAAAGTTATGTATAATGATGTAGGATGTGAGTGTAAGTTGTATTGATGTGGAGTGTTATCATACTATTATAAAGCTCTTTGAGGTTTTGACATAAGGCGCTATACAAATAAAATGATCACTAATTATCATTTTAAAAATACTCTTGCTTATATCAATTGTGTCACATGATAAGGCAATAGCCAGCTTCATTTCTATATGAATCCATTAATCAAATGATAGTGTCCCTCAATACATACATTAAAGCCGTGGGTTTATTTGTCATAAAAGAACGTAATACCGGGTCCACGTTTGCGCATTGCCTGCACCGCACAGGCCATTTACTGCGAATAATGCCCAGGTTTCCGTGGTGGCTGGGACACGTTCACCTACTCCTGCGACCTATGTGGTGAACAAGAAAGACAACACAGAAACGTGTCCATACCGGAGCGGTTTGTACGTGGTGAGTTGTTCGTACGTCATGTTCTCATGTGTGGACTCGGTATTAGAATCCAGCGAGGCAGAGCCCTGGGTCCGGTCTCTGGGAGCGGAGTATTCTGAAAATTATCGCGTGAAGTCCACCGGGTCTAGCTGATTCTCCAACACCGAGGCACAGACACAGCCCCATTGCAATGGCGTCCTAAAACCCAACCATCAGAGATCAGACCCAGAGTCACTCGGTGAACAAAATCCACCATGCCAAAATCCGACTTAATCCTGCCCAGGTGGAGGCTCAATTTGAACAGTTATTCCGTTAGCGCTGATTATATAGTATTCACACATGGTTGATCAAACCCCATTAATACCTCAGAGCAGTGTCGGGATATTCACACATACGGTGTTAAAAATAATATTTGCATTTTACATTCAAGCTTTAATGATAAGTAGAGATCATCATGGTGACTTTAGTCAAATGTACAAATAGTTATGTAAGATTATGTATTCTGGAGGGAAAAACTCCCACAAAAAAAATTCATCACTTGCCAAACCTTATAGCTGTTAATCCTTTACCGACGAAGTTCGATCTTAACCAAACTGAGGTATGTATCATTTAAATAGCGCAATCATTAAGTAGTCGACTTGTTACCAAGAATTATTCATATCTTAAAGTCTGTAGTTATTGTCTATCAAAGTGGTTAAAGCAACCTGAGGATCTTAAATTTCCCGGAGGATTTTTTTATGGCTCTGGCCCTGTGGATTTCTTCTGGAATCAAGCCTGTATTTCAGAGCTAAAACATTCATGAATGGAAGGTATGTGTTTGTTTTTTTAAAGATATTAATTAAATGCATTTGATTTGCTTTATGTCTATAGAAAAAGAGACTTAGAAATTATTCCTTAAACTGACTCGTGCAAAAATAATATATCAATCTTGTTAATACCACATTAATTATGCTAATAACACGGTGTTTAAAGATAAACTCTAGGGTTGCTAAAACAAGACCTAACTTGAAACGTGTGTTGAATTCTATAGCACGTTATCTTGACCCCATTTGTATAGTGTATTTCTATGTCTCTACTTCTACTTTCGATGCATTTCTCTTTTGTTATTTCCGTAAATCAAGTTTAGTTTTAAGAGAGTTGAATTTCTCTAGTACTAGAAAGTGATCACTATATATTTCTGCTCCTCTTTTAACTCTGACGTCATTAGTATTATAAAACAGATAGCTGCTAACTATTATGTAATCCTACGTGACTTTTCATTATTATCTTCTGAAACTCTGGTCCATTTATGTAAGTCTATATTTTTCCTACGAGTGTTCGATATTTAAAGATCATTTCAGATGCAGAAATCTAGTAAAAATTCCCCATTTTCACTTTCTGTATTGTCACCTTCTTTGCCTATTTCTCCAAAACATTTCCCACGCTTTTGCCACGCCTAGCATATAAATCACCCAATATTATAATGATTTCGTCTGTTGTTATCAGGAGCTAGTTGTAACTAGTGGTTAAAGATTTGTTTTCATCCTTTGATGCATATTCGTTTGGGCCATGACATCTTACAATTAATTTGATGTTTTTGGATACAAATTCAATATCAGTCTCTATGAGTCGCTCATTTATGAATAAGAGTCACATAGTTCATATAAATTGGTTTAGTAGTAAAGCTATGTACTCCTCCTTTTGCGCTTTCATTATTATTGATACCAGAATAGACAAGTGTGTGGCTACCTAGATTCTATATTCCCTGGCTTTTCTTTTTAGATTCTGTTTTTTCCTAAACTAATAATTGTTTTGTCTGTTTTTTTAAAACATTATTTCATAACTCTATGTCTATACCCTTAATGGATCTAGTATTTCATATTCCGATCGAGGGATTATCCCACTGTGCCCTATATAAGTGGTGGATCTGCCACCCCAAAGTCCATTACAAAGCCGAGTGACCTATTGGTCTGGATCTTCATTTGAGGCGTTCCCAATATGTTGTACATAATCATTATCAAGAGGATGATATTAACAATATATTTCCTATGTTCAAAGCGATAACTAAGTGTTTGAGGGAGACAGAGAAGTGACTTGGACTTTTTTTAAGTGACCTACTTATAATTCGCTATGTTCATGTTATGGTCCTAACAATATTAACTAATGCTTGGGGGGTAAAAGGAATGGCATCACATCTTCCTAGCATTCTCATCACTTTCTTAGTGAAGCCACATAAAATCGTTAGGGGGGGGGGGGGGGGGGGGGGGGGGGTGGGGTT
>JARBEQ010057309.1:0-14884 GCA_030265355.1 Tritonia tetraquetra | reverse complement strand
AAAGAAAGAAAGAACTCATTTTTCACCGAAAGGTACTAAAAGGTTATTGATAAAGAAAGAAAGAACTCATTTTTCACTCAGGGATTTGGGTCATTTTATGTTCAGGAGGTCAGGGTTCAAAGGGTTAGGGGAAGTTATAACATTTCTTCTTCTCATAATCCTAAAAAAACCCTTTTAAAACAAATCAAAAACACATCAAATGATATCGTTTTAAAATAAAGCGCTTATCTTTATTTTAACACTAATTACTTCACAATTTTCTCCATCCAACTCCTCATCATTTCTTTGTAAATTGAATCCATTAATTTTTTATTTATAACTCAACATACATTACACAAACTACACACTACATTAGGTTTTTCTAATAAAAATTAAAACTTGACTTACATATTGATCTCCGTCTCCGAATCCCAGTCCACATAACGACCGTAAATAAAACGAAGATCCTAAACGACAGAGAGAGAAATACAAATCAGACTTTCATCCACTAAATGATAAACCCGCCTGAAAAATGAAGAGATGTTGATCATTTTAAACTATCCATAGGTGTGAAAAATCACTGATTTTTTTCTTCTTTCATGAGCATAGCGCTGTACCAAACCATTTTGACTCGATTATTCATTCAATCTGTTTTCCTTCATCACAAACATCTCTAGAGATTTGCTGCCAAAATGGTGGCAATTGCAAAAGTTAATGTGTTGTTGTTAAATCCTTTTTTCCTGTGAGCAAGCTGCTCATAACAGCACAATGCCATCTTCGTTAAGCAGCTGGTTCTTCTCAATTGTGCTGCGTCTGAGACTAGTGTGTTTTGCGGGGTGTGTGGGGAAGAGCTGGTATCTGTGATCCCTAAGGTATGGACAGTTTAAGAGCAAGTGTTTGACAGATTCCATAAGGGTGGAGCAGTGTCTGCAATTTAGTTCTTCATCTCATTTAAGAAGGGGTCTAAGTGTAAGGGTTTGGCCTTTGTATGATTAATACTGTTGAGTGTTTTACTCTTTCTTTCTTTCTTATCCAGTTCCCTGTTATCATTACAGTGTAGGGCCCACTCTATGAGGTGGATTTAATCTGGATCAAGATATTAGGCAAAGCAGGTGATCAGCCCACTGTGACTTTTTTGTAGTAGTAATTAATTTTGACCGGACAGCGGCCTTTCGGCCTACTCTTCTCAATTTCCAACTGCCAACGGTTCTTTAAAGTGCACAACTTGCACACGGGACCTCTGAATGTATCGTCCGTCTCTGAGAGGATATGTTCTTGATCCCAACTACCTTCATAGGATCAGGCGAGTGGCAATTAGGTTTATATTGAGTTTTATGAAGAAAAATGACAGCTGTCACCACTGGGATTTGAACCTGATACCTTTCGCTTCAAAGGCCAGAACCATACCTCTGAGCCACTGGGACCCCACAGTGTTTTACTCATGGTACCAAAATAGGAATGCCTAGTGTTGTAGAACCTCCCAGTTTTTATCAATAGCTGAGGGGGTACCCACTAGGGCTACAGTAATTTGTTTATTGGCCTGTCTTTGATTAATACTGATCAGTGTGTTGTTCATGGTCCCAGTAAAGAGTTGTGGACTCTGTGGGCTGATCACCTGCTTGTCTGAGACTCTCTGATCCAAAGAGTTTCCAGCTCTGTGTTCAGTTGTGATTGGGGTGCCTTTATTCATGGCGGGTATCTTGTGCGTCTTTCATGACTGAACATAGGGCTGGCCTCAACACTGCTCTGTGGTATTAATGGGGCTCGATCAAACAAACAAAACCAATATAGGATGAGAGACACAGTGGGCTGATCCCCTACTTGTCTGAAATCCTTGGATTCGTTGCATTTCCTGCTCTATGTTTGGTCACTCATGGTCATAGGATCCCTGTATTCTGATATATGTAGGCTGCATGTCTTAAGCAGCATTTGGAGTGGACCAACGGGCTGGCTCCAACACTTGTGAAAAGTTTTGAGCACTTAAAATAAATATCACCAATGAAAACTGACAAATTACCTCTTCTGTAGTTTGTCTCGCCACGTTTTTTATGTACATTCGGCATGACACTTCTCCAGGGTCGTAACGACGAAACACACTTGAGTCTTTCATTTCTTCAAGAGTCAAAGGTGTGATTAAATCAATATACATAGAAATGTAGGCATTATAATTCTGATCAGTTTGAAAATCACTCCCCATAAATAATAATGATTGAAGTTGACAATAACCAGAGCTGGGTATATAATAATATAATTAGCAGTTAGGGAGCAAAATGATAACAATCGCCAGATTAGTTATATCTTATTAAAATGGTTTTAAAATGTTGGTTGTCATGAACCCTTTTCAATCCAATAGGGTTTTGGATGAAAAACCAATGTCAAGATGAGACTGATCAGGAAAGACATGTCCTCTCTCCCCCTGTGCATGACATGACCTCATATGCTCCTCACATACACAGCTGTCAACACAATTTCTTGACAGTCGTTGAAACTTATTTTAAACAAAACCGTAGCTATTGGAAAAAGGTTTTATAATTTGCGTATTTCAAGTAGCCTATCTAAGGTAAGAAGAAAGAAAAACTTGTAAGTCTAGGTTATTGATAAAAATGTCACAACTAAATACTTGTTGTGGATCCTCTGAAATGTATCTATTCACACCTACCCTCTTCTGACAGCCTTCCACGTCTTAGAGCTGATGAGGAGATAAACTTCCTTTTGCCAAATTCCTGAACAGATGAATCTTTTCTATCACTATCAGTCCTTTCTTTACCAGTGTCCTGTACCTGCAACATTGAATAATCAAAGGATAAATCCTTCCCATGTTACAATTCAAAACAACGTTATTAAAAATGGAGGGTCTTCAACTTTACAAACCAACAAAAATTGGACAAACATTGCATTATGTCAAAACAGACAGAAACTCAGGAGTTTTTACAGTTCTAAATCAAATCCTAGTGATCTTTACATATAATATTTTTCAACATGGCAGTCACAAGAGGAAACCAGTATACATCAAATTTTCTAACCTTTGTGGCATGTGGAATGATTCCAAACCCTCCAGGTCTTGTCTGTGTTTCATCATCACCATCATCATCTGTAGATGAGAAGAGCATGAGCAAAAGGTCAAACTTGATCTTTGAACCTTGCACTTGTAGGCAAATGATTAATGATAAATAAATGTGAAACATACTTAGCGACATCAAAATAACCATTCATAATTTTTTGGGGGACATTTAAATAACTTTTAAAGTCCTGTGTTGAATCACAACTAGACAGTGCACAACATAACTTTCAACTTTCCTTTGTTCTTTACCGGGTATCAAGCTACTTTAAATTTTAGATAAAAATCAATATTCAAAGAAATCAATCAGCATTAGACCTGATAAACATTCTAGGATATCAAATTGTATACAGGATAAGTCCTACATAGTTTATACGTGTCATACTTTTGTCAGAGGAGGAGAGTTCAGGTGGATTTGTTAATCTATTCTCCTCTTTCCTGTGAACATCATGAGCTCCTCTTTCATTTCTCCCTTGACCAAGATCATGTGGTGTGGGATGGATTAGGTGATGGTGAGGATGGTGTTGCTGCTGTTGTTGCTGCTGCATTACTGAAGAGGATTCCCCATAGACATCTTCCCCTTGTTGCTCCAATGATGATGCCGGATCGATTGTTGTAGTTGATGGAAACGATGTTGAAGTTGTTGGTTTTGTAGAAGTATATTTCTGCCGAGCATCAGTTGACTGGTTATGTAATTTTGACCATTGTGGTTGTTTTCTTTCTTGTTGAGATGACGCACTGTCTTTGTTTGATAAAAACGATGACCCAGAGATGTTTAATGCAATTCTTTTAGGCACATGGGATGAATCTGGCATTTGTTCAAAAACGTCTTTCACCTGAGTAACAGGTGCAGAGGATGTCTGGGAGATAACGGATTCTTGTTGGAATTCTGACAGTCGGGGTTTCTTTGATGCTGGTCTTCTTACAGTCTTGCGATGTGAATATCCTAAAAGCTCCTTGTCTCGAGTTCTATATAGACCATAAAAGAAAAAAACCCATTACAAATTCCATTAAATGAAATGCCAAGTCTTTCACCTGTTCAAACACAAACCTTACAGATAAGATACAAGTTTTTTTCCCCTTCACTCCCCACTTGATCCCCAAACTATTGATAAAAAACATCCCAATGATTTCTAACAATATTTTTTAGTTAAGGAAAAATATGATTAAAAAAAGCTATCCTACTTTAAAAATTACCATGAACAAGGCAAGAAGACATCCCATTAAAGACATAAAGAAATTTTCTTTACCCACAACCTGATACTGAAGATAAAATAGGGACAGAAAAACAAAGAAAACAAGATTTAGTTTTCATGCAATTTGAAACATCATTTTTTCCCCAGGTATTGTATGTGTTGTAAGTTGTAAGCCTACCTGTCTGTCTTGCTTTCTTCATCACTTTCCATCTCTGACTCTGTCTCATCACTTGTAGAAATGTCCATCTCCCTCTGACCGATGTCATCAGGCTGGCTAAACACCTGGATAACAGGACACAGGAAAAATAGAATTTGGAAAGCTTTTTAGAATGATAATTACGCTGTGAAAGTGATCACTAACAATAAATAAAAAATTGCAATTTGAATGAGAGTTCAAACACAATTTAAAAGGCAGGGTACACATCAGGTAGATGGTAGTATATCGTTGCTGTCAGATTCTGAATTAAGATTTACATTTTTCATGCTCTTCTTCTTGTGATGTAAATGTAAATTTAGACCATTAAATTTTGTGGTGGGAAAATTTGTAAAGGTAGATGACAACACAAAAATGGGCATTTTGATTGGCTGACACATTTCCTGACCAAAACAGGATCTGTTTATAAAAATACGGTATCTTTTAATTGAAAAGTAAAGATTGAGAAAATTTTCAATTTTGTACGTTTATAATCCAACAGCGACAAAATATAGTTAACTTCTGGCCAACTATCTGCCGGGAGAACAAAAAAACACATATTAAATCTCAGAATCAGAATTTTACTTTTGAAAGCTCAATAACAATCAATGTCAAATAGAAATATTTATTCTTATGCTAGTGACCAAACACACACACAAAAAAACAACCCTTGTCAGCAGACTATCCACCAAATCATTACAATCAACATCACATTCAAATAGTATCCAAATACAAGGCAGGACTGTGATATATTTACCATAGGTGGCGCTGCAGTCACTGTTGTAAATGGTGCTGGAAGATCCATTTTGTTCATCAAGTGGAGAACCTAGAAAAGTAATTTGGACAATCTTCATTGAAAAGGTATTATGAAAATTGACCTTCATAATTCAACATCAACTTTCAATGAGCTTGAAACTAAATATCATTAATACAGTATGCAAAGGACAGTTTAAAAAACAAAAACCTGTGAAAACAGCTTAAAATGCCAATGTAAAAACACAACAAACCTCAAACATGCAAAGTAAAAAAAAAATTTGCAATTCAACTGCGATGCTTTATCAACAAGCCAAGAGATATTTTTACAACAGCATAACCATCTAAGTGACACAAAATTTTACAGGAGAGCAAAAAAAACTAGGTCCACAAAAAGTGAAATTAGACGGTGAGAAAATTACAGCAAGTGGCAATGGCCTAGTTAGCACTGTATTAGCAGTCACTTGTACAGTTAGACTTTCAACATGCGCAAAGTAAAAGATATAGTCGGTTAGAGAACTTTTATCAGCAGTGACTTCCTTTCGTCTGTTGCCCTTATCATGTCACTAGAGGTCGCAGCAATGGCAGGACTTACATTTTATAAACAAAAAAGTATGGTCCATATTATTGGTAGATAGACGGTTAGAGAATGACACAGACGATATATATTGTTACTGTCCAAATTAGAAAAAATAAAACATGCTAAAATTAACCTGCAACCTCAAAATAAAGATCAGACAAAATGAATGTGTCTAAGTGGTCCAAATTGTCCAGTGCTCCCATCACATTCCCATCACAAAGTTTCATCTGTACTTGGTGCTCTATTTCTTTTTTCTATAAAATTTACCCTAACAAGCATACACGATTAGAGTCAGATATGATATGAACAATATCATTTCTTCAATAGATAATCATTTCCTATGTTCCTCTACCTGTGTATAAAACCTTGGTACAGAAGCCAAAGCATTCATGATATTAGTGAGGATGGTGGGGTTGGGGGAGGGGTAGTCATACTTCAACTCAGGTCTTCGTGGATGCTTCACACTGAAAAATATATCAAGAACTATCATTAGAAATGTAGAGAGACTCTCTTTACATCTAAAATATACATATTGATAATTTAGAATGACAGAGTTCTGCATTTCTCCATTTATTCCCTATTGCACAGAATCCTACTTTTTAATAAGCCAGACTGTTGCCAGTATTATGTCTTATCACTGCAACTTAATTTTTTAAACCCTAATGGTGAATTTGCCCTGTTTTTAATATTTTCATCCTTTAACTTATTGAAGTCGTCTTGGACAAATGCATCTGACAATCTAAACATTATTTATTTTGAGGTCAGAAACTTTTTGACTGCAATGAGTTAAAACACAACAATCACTTATGATCATTTATGCTCGAGTTGAGTTTTTTTAAAAATTATTAATGAAAATAAAACAGATTAAGATTTATTGCATAGAATTCCCAATGTTTCATATTCTTATCTATATAATATATCTAAATGAGTAAGCCAATTTTTTGGGCCCCATGTTCTCAGTTCCTACCGCACTGATTGTTACCAAATTTTGCATGTGGTTTACAATTCAATTGAATTGAATCAGTCGTGTCATTAAAATTTGGTAGAAAATGCTAAGTTTCTTCTTATTTTGTATGACATGCAAGTTTTCACTACTTCCGCTTAGAGTAAAATGACGTCTTTTCTGAGCACACAATGCCTTGCAGTGTTATTTACAATTTTGTATGCTTCCAATAGACAAGTTGTGTGCTTCAGTTAATTTTGTAAAGGCAATATATTTGTATTTGTTTTCTATTCCCTTTTGTTCTCACCCCTCATGAACATCCTTACACTGATAAAAAAACAAATATTTTCAGATTACTATAGATTACAGTCCTTACCCCCAGGTGGCAAATGACATGTCAAATTTGATTTCCCTTTTTTCTGTGTCATTCTTTCCTTGCAATTTGTCCTCAAGCTCTTTATCCTGCCCATCCAATTTCTTTCTGAAATTGATTACATAAAATAAGTACCCTATGGTATACATATATTTCAAAAGAAAAATAACTGATCCTTTGCATTATAATACTGGGATCTTCGATCCAATGCAAAAGAACAAATTGAAATGTGAAATATCATGTGATTTGTTGCACTTTCATGTGTTGTGATTCTTTTTCAAATATGGTTAGAAGGTAGTCTAGAGCTTTTCATTTACTTGAACATGAACATTTATATAGCGCATACCCATAGACTACTCCATGCTCTATGCGCTTTACAATGATGCATTCACCCCTGGCAGGTCCACAACATTCCGATTACCTTCTCAACTCCCTTAGGGGCATACAGTACGAGCTGCCTGTTAGGCTCATCAAAACTAGCATTCTGACAAGATCTTTCACTGCCTTCGGTCAGGTACTCATTCACACCTGAGTCGAGTGAGGTAAGCTGAGTTCACTGCCTTACCCAAGGGCACAGCGCCTGAGCAGTCACCCATCCAAACACTGATCTCAGTCAATGTAGCTTGACTACGCTGACCGGTTCAGTGTGCTATCTGTTGACCACCGGCGCCTCTGACCTGACTCTTTAACAATCCACTGAAAAACAAAAAAGTAATTTCCTCCCTCTGCTAAAAATAAAATGTATTTTGAAGAGGGACAGCCACTAATCTATACTTTATCTCACAACATATCTTCAGATCATTTCATGGAATACAAGGACAGTGGAGAAATAGATAAGAGAAAAGTACAGCTTTGTCTACAAAACAACACCAATCAGTTAATCTTATGGAAACCCAAAAGAAGTAAGCCTCCACAGACTTCCATCATTGAAACATGCAAGCCAGCCATATTGACTTTCAAGTCAAAATTCCTACAACCGACACTTGACTGAATTGGAGAGAATAGAAAGTCAAAACAAAATAGCATGTTATAATTGTATGCTTATAAAAGTAGCATAGGACACTATTTAATATTCTGCAAAAATGAGCATGTTGAATATATATAATACATACTGCTCTCCATTCAGGATCAATGGCGTATCAGAACTAGAACGGGCAAATTCCACAATCAGTTTTGACCCCAAAACGACAGCCTGATGAAGTTGGTGCAAGACCTGAAAGTATGTCATTAATGGGGGAAATTAGTCTTTTATTGTTTGCAGAGGGTTTAAAGGTAAACTTTACTTGTCCTTTACAAGAAATTTGTCTTTACAACTTTCATAATCAATCATAATAATAATAATACATTACAGGTAGCTAGATACATTATTATGGGTGCCAGGGGACGGCAGACAAAAGCCTGAAGCTCAACTGAACCAAAGACAAAAGCCTGAATGGTCACAAACATAACTTAACTCAAACTACTGATGCGTGACCGTAGTGCAGCACCCCATGAGCTAGAGTGAAATGCTTGTTCATGGAAACTGTAAAAAAATAACACAGCAGGCAGGATTCAGACCGGGTGCGTCAGATTACTGGGTGGAAAATGTATCGCTGAGCTAACCCATTGACACTTTGTACAAATAGAGCACATCAGCAGCAATGGGTACAGTGTCAGGAATCTCCTTTCTCCTTTCAATGACATTATTTCAACTTAGTTGTAACCTTGTAACCAAAGTCATAGAAAAGGAAAAGTTTCTTGTAAAGCCTCTTGACATAACCTAATTTACCGTAAAATTTGATAGATTGATTTATAAAAGGGATTCATAGAACTACTTTCTGTCATTAATTAAATCCTGATCCAATTATTGGGTCCTCACCAACAAATATAGATGAGAAACACTCGTTTACTGTACAATACACTAACTATGACTATGATGCAAAACTGAGAAATAGTGACTGGCTCTCATCATTGACAATATAACATTGGAACCAAATTGATGGACTTGTGACGGTGCATAATAAGGCTTTCTGATCTGATGTTCCTCAAATGAAGAACTCATCACAAACGGTTGGAAGGTCCTCTTAAACAGGAATAAAGATGATAAAAAAAACGAAATTAAATTACCTCAGTAGCATGGTCTTTGCTAGGAAAAACTGCAAATGCTGTATTTTTCTGAAAATGAATCAGAAAATAAATCATTACCAAAAGATACAATCACATCACAGTGGCATCAGAAGACAGGTTTTTTTGTAAAAAAAAAAGAAACCAGAATTGATTAAAAACAATGAATAAAAAGTAATTTTTGTTTTACTTTACCTCTTTACCCAGTCCTCCACATGAAATATAATAAAGCATTAATCTCATTATCTTCCGGAAAACCGAACACCTCCCAGGCATCAATATGGGTGGTAGGAAACTTACTAACCTCTGATACACCAACGAACAAAGAAGTTTGCGACATTCTGGATTTACGGCCAAACTTGTTGAACACCATAGATGACAAAATTTAAATATTTTTGACCCTACTATGGACGACTCAGATCGTCAGTGGCAGGTTAAGGTTTTCAGCCAGGATGACTGTTAGTACCCTTTCGAACAACCACAAAAATAAAATCGCGAGTTGACGAGTCCGTACAGTGAAGTCACCGGCACACTCCTTGTGTTAATAATGGTACCAAACCAATACTTTTAAATGCATAGAGAAGCCTTATAAATTACAACTGATAATATGTTCCACTGGTAATCCTGGAAAACACTATCTAACATCAAATATAGGAAAGTCGATGTCATAAAAGTTGTTCCCTATATCCCTGAACCCTAAAATCTAAACTAGTCTGAGTGAAATGGGACATAACAAATGGTAAATATACTCCAGGAATCTGTTCCACTTTATCTGAACCGGTCACAGGTAGGTAGATTACTAAAGTCGACCTCCAGGGGACATAACCCCAAAATCGACTTTTATCTGAAAAAATTGAGCTTAATGATTATATTATTATTATTGAAAATTACCTCCCTTTCACATTAAAAAAAATAAAGAGGCTTGTCCTCTCCGTTCTTATTCTTATCACTGGTTTTGACTCTTTTTGTTGGTTTTGGGAGTTTTTTTTCGTTTGGGGGGGAGGGGGGGGGTTGAAGAATTTTATTTCAATAGTAGTATCAGTATCAGTATCAATCAGTTATCAACCACCGATTACAACTTGGAAAAAAAATCCGAGCTCTTTCGGGCATTTTGTTGCAAAGACTCCAGCTTAGCTAGGGTGCAGTACAGCCGCTGTCTTACCTCACAAACTGGAGGACCCATATTAATGTACGCTAGGCGGCCTAACCAGAACAAAAGCGTGCTATAGTGTTGCATTCTCGTGCTCTCTCTGCTTTCTACACTACGTCTAGTGTCTACTTCACCATGCATTACCCTCTACCCCCCACCCCCTCTCTACACCCCTTGGTATGGCAAGCGATAATGCTATGATTCCTTTACGGTGATAGGGAACAAGAAAAATACTTGGTAGTTTGACATTCCGCGATGAAAAGTTCGACTTTATGTGTAAAAACCGAGTTATCTGCTTGATCTTTATTTTTTACTCTTATCTTCATGTCTCTTGGGGGCGGGACCGGGTAAAAAAACCGACTTGATTGTAAATCAACCTAAGCGGCGTCGACTTAATAAGGGGTGTGGATGTGTAAGTCTCTGGAAGATCATCAATGTGTCTCACATTCTGGACTTCTTCTACTCACCATTGCTCCCTTAGATCCCATCACCCGAACGCGAGAAGCGCCAAAATGGAACAATAAGTCTTTCCTTTCATCATTTGATAACTCTGCTGGTAAATGCCTAAATAACAATGTGGTTTCCTCCATTATCATCACAGACACTCAATTGAACCTCCAAAGATTGTCTGGACACAGGGGGAATTATATCTGGTTTCAGATTTCGTTAAAAATATAAAAATATTGATTCAACTTTTATAACAGCAGTTCAACTCTTCTAGGTATGAGGTGTGTTTGGCAGGGGTTGTGTTGTTGACCTTCCGAAAGTAGAAAAGGCCGTTCTCCCAAACATATTTGAGGAGTTCCTTTGATTATATTTGACTTCTATCAATAATCACCATGGGTGGTGGCGGTGGTGCACCTCATGGTGTTCCTGACTGGAGAAGTTATAAAGCTGAAGGAATCCCGGAACTCGATAAGCTACAGCGTAGACTGGGCGCTCTTGGTTTGAAAGACCCATGGATAAGGTAGGAAAATAATTTGTTTGTAATGTTGGAATAGAGTTGATTTTAGACTAGAGCTCTAGCCATATAGAGATCTTAGATAGCTCTCAGTTCCTTAGTTATAGTGATTGAGAGAATACATTAAGTGCATAGTGTCTGCTACTATTGGCAATGCTGCCTGTCAATTTCACATTTTGTAATTTTGTTCAGTTATTAGACTGATTGTAACGTAACTAGACATTCTATAAGTCAAGTTATAATAGTATAGACTAATAGACCCCTATACTGTGTTTCTGATTGTTGGAGTTCATGTGAAACAGAGGTTACTAATAATGTATTGGGACTTTCGAGTATAGAACAGTAAATCGCTGAGTCTTTTGAGTATCAAGCCGCTCTAGACTTGGTGATGTCATAGAGAGAACAGTACTACTTCTGGACCTACGGTACTACTCAAAAAGACTACCGCTCATTTCACAATGCACAACATACCATTGGTGAAGAAATGTGACTCAGTGGACGAGGTGTTGACAGATGTTGTGACGCAGTGTCTGAGCAAGTAATGAAAAAAATAAGGGGTGTATGCGGGGAAAGGGCGGGGAGTGGGAGATTCAGCATGACAGACTTTTCTATTATCGGCATACATAGTTTTCTTACTTCTGCCCTATATTTCTAGAATAAAATGGCGGTGGTGTCTGTGGCGCAGAGGTACGGTTCTCGCTTCTGAAGCGAAAGGTGCCGTTTTCGATTCCCAGCAGTGACATTGTTCATTGTCTGGTATTTTTCTCTTTTTTTTTATCCAATACAGTGTAGGGCCAACACTATGAGGCTGGATTTCTGTGGATCAAGATATTAAGCCAAGCAGGGGATCAACCCACTGTGACCTTTGTGGTAGGAATTAATTTTGCCCGGACAGCATCCTTGTGGCCTACTCTCATCGATTGTCAACTGCCCAGAGTTCTTTAACGTGCACACAGGACCGCTGAGTTCATAGTCCGTCTCCGATAGGGCTAGGTTCTTTGATCCCACATACCTGAATAGGATCAGGGGAGTGGAATAGGTTTTCACTGAGTTTCAAGGAGAAAAATACCTGACAGTGTTGCTGCCGGGAATTGATCCCGGTACCTTTCGCTTCAGAGGCGAGAACTGTACCTTTGCGCCACTGGGACCCCACCGAACTTTAATACAATTATACCATTTTGTTCCCAAAATTTATTGTCAAAGTCCGAAAATGAATATATCGGATAGACAATAGGGCATATATATATAGCAATTCATTTCTTCATTCCCAAGCAACTCAGAAAGTGATCATGTTGGATAACTGGCAGCAGACTGTACTTTGTTACATCACTCACAAAAAAAATTAGGTCTAATTTTTCAATGAAGAATTTCGACTGAACTTTCAACGTTTAAGGTGGAGTTCCTCTGGGTTACCTTTTATCTGTGGCGGACCACGTCCTCTGATGTATTTGGTTTTTTGTTGTTGCACGTGCACTTTGGGTTGTAATGTAAGATTAAGACAGGGATTGATGGTGGTGGTTGTAGGGACAGAAGAAGTCAATGAAAAGCAGTCTTGTCAGGATTGTTGATGTTGTCTTTGATTTTCACATTGGCTGCGGTTAGCTCTTTTTGCACATATTAAAAGTTACATTACATCTTCTAGTATTGGTGGTGGTGGTCGTTTAGTCACAGACTCATCACCCATGCTGTCATGCGGTAATTCAAACCTTGTGGTTACAAAAAAGCTTTAATTCTCTGACTATCACATTTGTTGTTTACGCTTGTTTTTGATAAGTAGGTTGGAATTCTTACCAGGATAGGAAGCTGTGTATACAAAAAAAGATCCCCCTCCCAAAATGTTTCCCATATCTATCCTGTTAACCCCATTGAATTTCTTTGTATTCACAACAGGAATGAAGTGTGGAAATTCCAAGGACCACATGCCAAAATGGGCTGGGGGCGAATGGGCCTCAAGTTCACATTCAGGGGACTGGGAATAGCATTAGCGGCCATGGCAGTGACAGTAGCCTATGATAAAGTCGTCAACAGTGGGGATGACGATCATGGACATCACTAGTGTTGGGGAAATAGATCATTATTATTGTACAATATCAAAGACTTGTATGTGTGATTGATGGTTGTTGGATGATCTCGTTTGAATGGAGTTTTTTGGTGTGAAATTAAATTTTTCAAGGTTTGAAACAGATGTAAATGATTTGACGATTGTGAATGGAGTAAATAGAATGTTAAATGATTAAAGGAATTGACGGCAAATTGTTTCTGTAAATGTTTTAATCATTTCAGTGTTGATGTACTTTGTGTGTCAATTAGTTTTTTTGAATCCTTAAGAGACTTTGGGCTCATCATAGGGCCACCTTTTGACCTGTTTCAGTCTCATGAAGTGGACATGGGACAATAGGTAATGTCGCCTTCCAGATAGAATGCTGGTGTGTTGTAGATTACTTTCCCCGACTTTCAGTTGAGAATTGGAGCCCATGTGTACAAGAGTAGGAGAAGCTCAGTTATGCTAAAAGAGGGCAATTACAGTCTATTGTCTGTGTATTGCCCAAGGTGCTACTAATAATAGATGATTGGCATAGTGGGCTGGTCCCTTATTTTTCTGAAATCAATATTAAATATTTAGATAAGTGTTAAAGGTAGTTTTCCAAACTGATTTAGAATTTATGTTGGTCAAACAAACAAGCCATCTCATACCCATACTTAGTGATGTTTGGTAGTCATCAATGAAAAAAACTCTGACTCTGAGTGCATAGGAGATTTAATCCAGGAGAGCTCTATATAGATACAGTGTACTAAGTTTATGTTGTTAGGTAAGTGGAAAAAAGATCAACAGTACTTTATAAATGAAGATATACTCCCAACTACTTCTAAGTAGTCCCCTGTACCTATTTTACCACTACTATATTATTGTCGGGGGTGATGTGTGGTAGTGACAGAACCATAACCATAAGTACTATGAAATTCTATTATTACCTTAATTGTGGACTGTCCGATTCCAGTGTCAAGTCATATTATTACAGTCGAACCTCTCTAATCGGGAAATGTCGGTTCTCAAGAAAATCGTCCTGATTACCCGGGTCATGGGGATTCTGGTTTTCTTCCTGCGGTTGGAGTGGTACTTAAGCCTTTCTGTGGCATCAAGGCTATCCCACATAGAAGGGTATCAGAGCTGTTTTAAAAGTTTCACGAGCGGTTTGTTATCACAGTTTTTTTAAAAAGTAATTGATTTTTGTCTCCTTTCATTGTGAATGGCTTCTGTGAAGACCCAACTCCTCTATAGTTTTCACAGCATCTGACAGTTGCTCAATGCCGTTGTCTTGAACAAACTGTCTCAGCATAGTCATTTTGTCATGCAACGTCAGTGGTGTGTGTGCGATCATTGACACCCAGCGACGTGACAAATTGGTCGTTGACAATAGTCCTGCCTGTGTTTGTTTGTTGCTGTTTTAGGGCTCTATCGACACAGAAAGGTAATTTCAGCGCCTGCCACACGTCTTCAAACAAATCAAGGTTTAGGTAGAGGCGCTTGCAATACTCATGGGTCATAAGCGCTTGAGAAAAAGTAAGACAAGGGGGACGACACATAGTTCAAAGA
>JARBEQ010057199.1:0-14888 GCA_030265355.1 Tritonia tetraquetra | reverse complement strand
ACATGACTATCCCTCATGTTCTGCTTTGTTTGTTTTTTGTTTTTTGGGGGGTTTTACGGCGCTATCGACACAGGAAGGTAATTTCAACGCCCAACACATGACTATCCCTCACATTCTGCTTTGTTTGTTTTTTGGTGTTTTAGGGCACTATCGACACAGAAAGGTCATTTCAGCCCCCGCCCTACGGCTATTTCTCACTTCTGCTTTGTTAGAAGCGGTCACATATGAAAAACAAACACGTTCACACATTGAGGCAGTTGGCATCGATCAACAACAACACAACAGGGAGGAGTACAGAAAGTTTGAAGTAGGTAGTAAGTAAAATTACAACACCAGTATCAATAGATGTTACGGGTCATCATCAGATTAAAGATTATCAATTGAAAAACTAATGGGAAGGAAACATTAGAGCAATAATATTTTTAAAAGATGTCATCTTATGCAGTTCTTATGATATTTGATGTGATGAACGAGTTTATTTTTGAACACAATCAAGTAGCTGAATAACTGAATCAATTACCGAGAAATGAATCCATTAATAATGTGCCTTGAAATTTTAAAGCATCTCCTCCCTTAAGACTGGGAAGAGAGAGAGAGCATTTGTTTCACAATTAAAATGTGAAAGTAATGTCTCAGCGATAAAAGTTTGGATAATTGTTGTTAACAAACCAACTACATGAATATAACATTGATAAAATTATAATATCATCACAGCATGTTAATGTCTAAAATAAAAGTGTATGAAATGTAGATGTAATATTTGTGGTATTCAGAGCATTTATTAAATGATTCAATAATCTTACTTTGAACTCTATGGCCAAACGCTAGATGTCAACCCACCGAGACTGCCGACTGTCAAGACGACACCCTTCAGTTTCATAGTTTCCACTTTTTTCTAACATTTGCCAGATCTGAATCCTACATGGCAAAATTCGAATCTCTTTGAATCAGAATGATTGGAATTTTATCCATACAAAAGGCAAGTCTGCACAAGTGAAAAGCAGAGGATGAATAACCCAAACTAAGTTTAACGTCACATCTCTTTTAAATAATCTTAAAAACTCAAAACACTTCAAACAGGTTTTTTTAAAGGTTTCTTTCAATTAATTTGACCCCACAATTTACATGAGAAGGGGAAGGAAATCTGTTCTGTATGTTTTGGTTAGAATTCTAAATAAATGAATGCGCTCCCCTTTCAGAAAAAACAAATGAGGTAACAAAACAGCATGACAAATGCTGATGATAGCTTAGTCTTACTCTGTAAGGAAATCTACAGGACAATAGGACAGTGAGTCACAGTATCAATGAGAGAGCAAGAGATGATTAGGAAAAAAATAGACCAACACACTAAAATTTAGGAGGAAAAAAAAGACGAAGAGAAAATAATTTTCAAAGGTGAAGAGAAGAGTAAAAGATGAAGAGAAATAAAAAAGAAGAATAATTTTGTATGAGATAGAGGAATATATGTAATTATATATACACCAGTTTGAACAATAAATAATGGTATGTATTAAGTACAAAGTTATATACACGTAAATGTACATAATAAATGATGTTGGAAATATTTTACACCAAAATTAACAAGTTAGAGGCACTACACTGGAGCGAGAGGAAAAAAAAAAGGTGCCTTGAAGATTTTAAAAAACATCACAAAGATAAAATCCCAACAAACTTTTGCGAACATTGCTTACTCACTCTCACTTTCTCCCTATCTCTTTCCCTCTCACAACAAAATATACAGCTTTCCACACCATTTATCACGCTTTCAATAACTTAATAATAGCATTTTGCATTATCATTAGTCTTGAACGGCATTTTTCCCAACATATTCTTAAATCAATTCATTAAAAAATACTGGGCAAGCAGACCAGAGGCATTATTATAATCATACCTGACACAAACTCTCAAAAGATGTTGAAAACTAACAGTCTAACCAATTCTAGTACCCATTGTGTGCAATACAATGAGGTAAGAATAGAAATCATCTTATTCTTAATAAAGTCCTTATTCATTTTGCAAGTAACATCTGGAATGACTAGACGCCAAGAGTGGTCGACAACGGTCTTCTGGTCAGCCCCGCTCCTAGTGGTCAGTGGTGTTGAAGGTGAAAGTTAAATATTATTATTGTTGCTTTATTCTTTTCATACTTTTGTCTTTTGTGTCAAACAATAAAATGAGGACCCTATCAACTAACAACAGTTATGGCTTAAAACATAGTTTTCACTTTCGCATTCGTTGCCATCACTCAAAGAATTTTCAAATTATGATTATAATAAATTATATCCACACAAAACAAGGATCATTTGAGAAAGACTTTAAGTATCAACAATGAAATGGATCATGCTTTTTGCCTTCAGTTTACATTAGTTCACTTTACAACATTTAAAGGGCCTCAAAACTTTCTGACGGCACAAAATAACAAAATTTAAAAAAAAAACATTTTAAAAAGCCTTATACAACAATCAAAAGAAAGACAACTTTGACTTGCCAACTATAAGTCAAAACCTATATCATTTGTGACCATACCGTAACCTGAAGTATTTGCTGATTTATTTGATCAGCCCCATTAATGCTGTAAAACAGAGTTGGAGGCCAGCCCTGTGTTCAGCCATGAATGGAGCACAAGATGCCTGCATATTTAGGTGCATTCACCCCAAGCAACATGCATGGCTCAACACATACTTGGAATTGCTATGTATTTCAGAAAAGCAGGTGATCAGCCCCTAATCGGCACCATGAACAGTATCAATCATACATAATAGTCCAATAAACAATTTACTACTGCCCATGTGGAGCTGGCCGGCAACCTTAACACCTACACTGCCGATGACAACCTGAGCAGTCCTGACTAAATATACAGGGTGAGCCCATAAAAACCTATCCTCGATTTCGAGGACGTTATACAATCAAAACTTACTGAAATATTCTTACACGTTTTTGGCTACGGTTGGATGATATCATAAAGCTTTACGTAATATCAGTTGGTATCACAAACACTCCATGTGTTCCCCTCTCGTTACTCAGCTCACTCCACAGATTCCCTGCTGCAAATCCAGTGTGATTGAATGTGCAGATGCAGCCTCTCCTAATAAAATTGTTGCATCACTTAATAATGGAGGTGTTCGAACGTAGATCCACATTTGATTCTCATCTGAAAGCATGTTGCACAGTCACAACACTTTGTTTTAGCAAATTCCAACACATATCAACTACCTAGCTTTGCGGCGAGCACCATTTCAAATCACAATTTTCGAGCGGTATGCTCTTCCATGTAAGTCAAACGGTGTGCCCTGGTGCTGGTAATAGAAATTTCAACAATTGATGTATCTGATGAAACCATATAAGTTAAGACATTAAAACTTGAAATCGAGGAGGGTTTTTGGGCTCACCATGAATCTTCTTAACCTGCCATGGACGACTCGAGATATCCGTGGATCTGGGGTTTTTTCGACATTGAATAACAAAAAAGTGGGTGGCACAGTGGGACAGACTTGGCCAAAAACAGGGTGGCAGTGTAAGTGTTAAATAAAGACGGTGGGATCTGCCAAATTCAGGCGATCTGAAGCATTTGATGAAAAGACAATATCCAAATTTCCTCATTGACTAGTCATTCATCTCCCAAACAATTAGGGGCAGTTACATATTACACAGTTACATATTACACAGTTACATATTACACAATAGTTTTCACCTACTTTTAACTAAATTTAGACGATGAACACGTGTCTAAAAGTGGGGTAGCTCAACATTAACAAACAATAGTATGATTTCATAGTTTGTAAAATTTATTTAAAGCAAAAAAAAATTACAAAAACAAAAATCTGAGCGTCACTGAGTTTAAGCTCACATTATTTTTCTTCCTAACTTTTACATGGATACTTAATTGATTGTTTAAAATATCACAGTCATATCCTACTAATTCAAAATACAAACGCACAAAATAAACCCCACAAAAAAGGAACACAAATTTTTTTCATAAATCTTAAGTCAGGGGTCATGAGAAGGAGATGGCCTCTGAACTTTGACTCAGTTGGGAAGGGTGGGAGGGACTTCGTATCAACCGCGTCCTGGGTATGCGTTCCAAGGCTTTGGCAATTTGAACAAAGTCAGGACGGTCGTCTGGCTTGAAGGACCAACAAGACATCAGGATTTCCTGTCAACAAAAATGTGAACAGTTCGATTAAGTGGAATTCATACATTTAGAGACATTTCCTCCTTTCAATGATAATAAATGTATCCAAATAGCAGGTCGAATGATTGCCGAGACATTGGCGAGTGAAGCAGGTCGAATGATTGCTGAGACATTGGCGAGTGAAGCTGGTCGAATGATTGCTGAGACATTGGCGAGTGAAGCAGGTCGAATGATTGCTGAGACATTGGCGAGTGAAGCTGGTAGGTAAGTCATAATAATGACACTATGATGGTTTGTCGTCACCATTTCAAAAAGCAAATGCTCCGACTTGTGTTTCCCTTTGTTAGAAGTCATCACAAAAGTATTTCTAATCTAATGTTTCAAAATAACAAACAAACAATACTGATGCAAACTATTTTCTCAAAATGTTCATAAACATGCAGTGAACTGAACGACAATGGGTGTTTGTTTGTTTGTTTGTTGCTGTTTTAGGGCTCTATCGACACAGAAAGGTCATTTCCACGCCCGCCACACAGCTTCAAACAAATCAAGGTTTAGGAAGAGGCGCATGCAACACTCATGGGTCACATAAGCGCTTGAGAAAAAGTAAGACAAGGGGGACGACACATAGTTCAAAGATAGAACAGAAGTAGATTCCAGTAGATCAGTCGAAACAGTTTCACTCAGTCAGTCCCTGCAGAAGGGATATACTCAATTCATAAAATATACAGTAATCTATATTGTAAGAATGAATACTATAGAGATTTACATGAAAAAAATAAAATATATCCAATGGGTGTGTGAATGAGTTAAGTGAAGGGAAATGGAAAGAAAATAAAGTAGGCTGTTTGTGTGCTTTTCTTATCCAAGGACACAATGCTGGACGATCAGGACATAGCATTCACCAGTGGTTACCCATCGAGACATAGCATTCACCAGTGGTTACCGATCGGGACATAGCATTCACCAGTGGTTATCCATCGGGACATAGCATTCACCAGTGGTTATCCATCGGGACATAGCATTCACCAGTGGTTATCCATCGGGACATAGCATTCACCAGTGGTTACCCATCCAAGCACTAATCAAGATCATTGTTTGAATTTGCTGACCGGTATAGTGTCATATCCATTTGACATAGGTGTCTCATAACTCAGGACTTCAGTCATAGAAATGGCAGATATACTCAATTCATACCACACTCTACTAAAATGTATTACAATTGTGAAGAATCGTTTTCTTATTGAAGAAAGTACAATGCTGCAAAGCGCAACTTACAGCAAAATCGTGATTTAACACCGACAATAATATATTAGTTTGACATACCTTGACTTCTCTAGGTGCCGTGACGGAGGAAAGAGACTGCTTCACTCCCCTGCCCACCTTCCATATGACTGTTTCGCACGGCTCCCCTCGAAACGGCCATTCACTGCATAGTAATTCATACCAAACAGTCCTGAACAAGACACAATATAAAAAGTAAGGCCTATGACAATATGGGACAATAAGTTTTTTTAAAAAAACCTAACAAAGTTGGAAATAGTCCAGAGAAAAAAAGGTATCTTCCACCACAATTAAAACTCCAGAGCTTCTGATTTACCACAGTGGGTTGATCACCTGCTTGGCTTAATATCTTGATCCACAGAAATCCAGCCTCATACTGCTGGCCCTACACTGTAATGGTAAAAGGTAATTGGATAAGAAAGAAAGAAAGCTTCTGATTTACACTGTTCCTGTGCATCCTTCTAAATATTATTCCGGGGCATTTCATGGGCAGAATTCTTAAAATTCCAGGGCCACATTTAATTTGCACCTCAAAAAAGGTACAACAAAAGCTGCTTTTTCAATTATTCACCTGGTAGGACAAAATTCTAGGGCTGATCCAGAGCGCAAATACAAATTCCAGAGCTTTTAAAGTAATTTTTAGAATTTCATTAAATTCCAGAGCTTTTCAAGGGATCCCTAGAAGTTAAAGAGCAGTGCAGATACCCTACATCTAGAAGCAAGTTACTTTGCCAGTGCCCGTCCCCTTATAAAAACATCAGGCAATGTAACACAAATATGAGAACTTGATAACATTAAAGGAGAAGACAAGACAAGAGAAAACTGCCGTGATCCAATACACATCACTGATGAAAACAGGGTTTCGAGAAAATTGCGATAAGGGTTTTAAGTTCAATTTCTTTAACATTTTTTATGCCACCAGTTTTTCCACCCCATACCCCTTTGAGTGACACCTGGTTTTGTGGAAAACACATAAAATGATCCATGTCGGAAAAAAATTCATATGAGCTAAACTAGAGATGACCTAATAAAATTTACCGAATCAAGCATCCCTAGTCCAGCACTTTCTCTAATATCTTCAGAATTTGAGTCACATCAATCAGGCACATTAAATTTAAAATAACATTACTGAGCGTCAATGTAAACACAGTCAACAATTTTTATTTTTTCACTGAAAACGATAAGATCATTCTAAAAAAAAAAATTGACAGCCGGCTACCGTTGTTTTGAACCAAGGGAAGTAACTCAATAACAGTTAGCAAACACGATCGAAAATGGCATAAAAAGTGTTAAAGCTATACCCTGATGGCAGTATTTATATTTTCTCAAATGGTGTGTAAAATTCTATTCACAAAATCGCATTATCATCAAAGATTCTTTGTCAGTTCACAGTGTACGGCATTCAGAAGATGTTTTGTAGAATCACAACAAAGTCAGTCATGCGAATCTCTTTGAAAGGCGTTAGTAAGGTGTTTTGTGAGATCAGGAACAAGATTCTTTGTAAGGCATTGGTAAGGCATTTTGTCAGTAACTCACTCACTTTTTAGGCCCTAATTCATATGTGTTGATAGATATGGTTATGAATCTTATATCAAAAGATGGGAGGGACAAAGCTCCATCAAAATCAAGGGGGAAAAAAGTTTGCGCCAAAACCGAGTTAGGTGTTTTATCAGATCCTATTAGAATCACAAGTGCAAGGCGACTTTGCATTATGTTGTTCCAACCTACCCAAAGGCATACAAATCAGACATATTGGTAAAAGGCAAGTCCATGTGGGATTGCTGCATAGCTTGGAGGGAGCGGATGATCTCTGGTGCCAGGTAACACAGCCAGCCTTTGGGCACACTCAGCCATGTGTCACTCCTACAGTATAAAGATAATTAAAAATAGAAAATAATTTAACAAATTGTCTTCAAGACCAACAAGCTACAGAATAATACTATAGTGGACAACGTTAAAACCGAAAGAGACAGACCCAGTCATTCTATTTCAGTTTAAAGTTAGTACGTTTGAAATGGCACATAACAATCAGAGATTTCAATTTCTTTTGGTTCATCGTCATTTTTGGTTTACCCATTTTCATTGTAGCCATTGTTGAGAGTAATAACTAAGGATTACATCACAGTGAGGGAATAAATCACGCCATATCATTCCACAGATATCATTCCACAGGGTAAGAATATTTTCATAGTTGGTTGCTACATACAAAACAATTCATTTTGATGGTTGCTATAGTTCTTTAGTCAAATTGTAAAAATCATCTTTCAATAATTTTTGGGAATTTCTCTTCCTTCTTGCAAATGGCTGAGCAAATCTCAGTGATACTGGTCAAATGAAAAAAATTAAAACTTGAGTGGTCTAATGACTTTGAGGGTTATACCAAACAGGTACAACCATATTGGGAAGGCCTCAAATGAAGATCCAGACCAAGAGGTCACAGGGCCCGGTAAGGGTCCCTGAGGTGGCAGCCCCACCACTTATCTAGGGAACAGTGGGGTAATCTTCTACTTGCCCGAACCAAACCAAAGAAATAGGCACAAACCTTACACCGAAAGGTACTAAAAGGTTATTGATAAAGAAAGTCTCAGTTTTGTTCTACCCTTTCCTTTTTACTTTCTCACATTTCACATTTCTGCACCCCTGTCTAAATACTATTCATGGACTAAAAAACGCACTATTTTACCCAGAAAACTTACATTTACAGCTCAGAAAACATTTAAAAGCAGGGACTTTGTTCTATCATCCTGCTGGTAGGACAAAATTCAAGGGTTTTTCCAGGTCACAAATACAAAATTCAAGGGCTTTTTAATATTCTATCAAATTTTAGGTCTTTTCAGTGGATCCCTGGAATTTAAAGAATCCTGATATTATGAAAAAGTTTATCATGCAACACCCTGTGGTTTTGGATCTAGCACTTACTTGAATCCTCTGGTGACATGGAAGAGTCCAAAGTCTGTAATGACCACTTTACCACTGTCCAGGAAAATGTTCTTGGTACGGAGGTCTTTGTGGGTAATGCCACGAGCATGAAGATAACTCATACCCTGAAACAGATACAAAGCATTCTTATTTCTCTTCTTTCTTTATTATTTCCTGGTTTGTCTTTTGATGTCCGGATTATCTATAATGAATAGACTTCCTCCACTCATCCCTGTTTCAACTTTGTGTCTTCTTTGTGTCAAATGAAGTTATTTCTCTTTTCTTTACAATATCAGAGATGACCTCTGTCCACATTTTCTTAAATCTACTTCGTGGTTTAGTTCCTATAGGCTCACACTCAAATAACATTCTATTTCTTTAACACAAGCAAATGAAATGATAATTAAAAAAGAGAAATCCTCTTGGTTACTTCTAGTGATGCCATCATCACTTGATCAAGGGGAAACAACTCCTCATGTCAATCAGTGTTTACACAAAGTACTCACAAAGTGTGTGATATAACAATTTCACACTATTTTAGTAATTGATTACAGATTAGATTCTTTGCCTTCTTACCTTTAGTTCCCGGTAAACCCAATTTCTATCTTGCCAATAAAAAAAATTCTAACCTGTGCAATCTGTGAGGCAATGATGATGGCTTTGTTGATCTTAAAGTTGCTTTTGTTTGTGTGGATCATGGTATACAAAGTCTGGCCTTTACAGAAACTGGGGACATGACAGGGTATACAAAATTGTTAATGAGTTAATGATGAAAATTCATTTCGAGATTAAATTGGTACATGGAATGAAACCTTATTGATGACTAAAGGAGATAGGTGTGTTACTTTAAACAGATCAAAAGGTCCCTGTTGTAGAACGGAGGCGAGGACGCTGACTGGTTTTTATCATATTAAGATGCGACCACTTCCTGTAAAGCCATCCAGATAGATAGTAACAAAAAAAAACATTGTAAGGAACTACGCCAGTCTACCAGTTTTACACAGCAATATCTCAGCAACCGTTCAACCTATCAGGATAAATCTATATTCATTGGAAAGAGGAAACATGATACCAATATCTTTCAATGTATAAATTCCGACATATGTTCCACTTTGTTGGAACCAGTCACATATCATCGTCGTCGTTAGTATTGTTATCACTACACCAGAACATACCTTGTGACAATGGCAAGGCGAGGAGGGGTCATGCAGGCACCCATAAATAACACCAGATTTTCGTGTCTTGTTTTCCTCAAAATGGCAAGCTAGTGGAGCAACAACAAAAATGTTTTAAAATAAAGTAGACCTCCAAATAAATACGTTTCTTTACATTAGATCCCTATTTCTTTTTCCTTCCAAATAACTTCACTTTGTCTGAAAATATTCAACAATGATATGCGCAAAAGGGCAATAGGGTTCCAGCCCACTTTTCTAAATACTATTCAAAGGCTTTTCAAGTGCTTTTTCAGAGCAAATTTTACATTTCTTTGCGGTTCAGAAAATGTATAGCTGGAACTTTTTTTTTAGAATAATCCAGCTGGTAGGGCGTATCCAGGGCACAAATTGCCCAGATTGGTAGAACCTATTTATCAGTAGCTGATGGGGTACCCACAAGGGCTACAGTAAGTTGCTTATTGACCTGTCTTTGATTAATACTGCTCAGTGTATTGCTCATGGTGACAGTAAAGAGTTGTGGACACAGTGGGCTGATCACCTGCTTGGATTGAATCAACAAAAATTTTCATTTATGGTGGGTATCTTGTTTGCCGTTCATGGCTGAACATAGGGCTAGTCCCCAACATTGCTCTGCTGCATTAATGGGGCTCGATCAAAAATGCAATCCAGGACACAAATACTAATACTTCTTTACATTTTTTAGATCTTTCTAGATTTCAGGGCTTTTCAAGGGATCCCTAGCTGCGCAGACACTCTGGAAGGAGAAATACTCTCTGACAATTAACCGTTACCTTACTGGTTGCGCCCCAATCATTACCTAAAACTAATGACAGTTTTCACCAATGGCAAAAAAAATCATTTTGTCTTCTATTTTTCAAAATCAAAATAATGAAAGCATTACCTCAACTCTTAAACAAATCCAACCCCCCAGAACAGATCTATGACTATCTGATTATAATTACCTCTAGTTTGAAAGCCGCCAGTTGAGCTTCATTGTCGGCGCTGTTACCGGTGGCAAGCACTTTAACGGCGACATCTCCGTGCCACATTCCCCTGGGTGGACGATGAGTGAGAGGAAGGAGTGAAAATAGAAAATAAAAATCAGAAACAATTTGAAACAAAAAATTAAAGAATCAAAAGCTTTGGTGGGGAAAATAATATATTTTTTAAAAAGATGAGAAATTTTTTTGAGCAGTTTTGACTGTGATGTTTTTTATATATATGTGGCGATTAATAATTTTTTTTAAATGTTAAAAATCAATAATCTAATTTCCTGACTGCGAATGAAATGACACTTATCAAATGAATTATCATGAGGTTAGTTCTTCACGTTTCATGGCTGACTATTTTTTTGTAGTATAAAATATTTAGTGCCCTAATATGCATTTCAAAATAATAAAAATATAGCAATTAATAAAGGCTGGTTTTCCTAACAAGTGAAGCAATCATCACACGGTTTCTCTTGGTTCCACTTTCTTGAGGAATAAAGTTTGTTTGTGTTTTACTATGCATCCACAATCTCTTCTAAAATCCAATAATTGCAAGAGTGTTTAAGAAGATTCAGGTAACATGTTTGCTTTAGCTCTAATCCCAACACACAGTATCACTGAAGGTAGGAAAACGTGAAAGGGCCAGAAAAACAGCCGTAGAGAATACGAAAAGTGGTTTTGTCGACAGTGGGGATCGAACTCATGCTTGCGAACAGTTGCTGGTACCTCCTCCATTCAGTACTAATCCAACATAGTATGTAAGCATCCGACTTACTTGTAGACAGTGCCAATCCTTCCCTTTCCAATGGGATCTCCAAATATCAACTCTTCATATGGAATATCCCATTCCTTCATTGTGGCGGCAAGCTGCAAATGACAAACGTACTTTGAAGATACATACTGTAAAAACACAATTATCAATCTAGGCAGACATGATGGAGAAGATAGCTCAAAGTTATCGACAGTAAGAGGCAGTGACGCTTATTCAAGCAAATCAATTATATTTTTTAATCTACCATTGTTTTTGTTTACTGTTGTGAATAACAATATCTGTCCCTCTCGACACAGGCAGCGTAATCATTTTCAATTATGAAATTAAAACACTTTTGATTCTTGCACTCCACCCACGTTGGTATTGTCCTACAAGTCAGTGTGTCAGTTATGATTGGTCTACATGTTAACACATACCCTATCTATCTCCGTTGGAACAGCAACGATCAAACTCAGAAGGAAAAAAAATGTTTTTATCTGTAATTTTTATCCAATGTTCGCAGCAAATTTGCGGGATCTCATCTAGAGAATGGCATTTTATCATCAAATGTACGAAGACGACTATCCATGGGCTAAATTGTAACATATGCATTTTTATTTAGGTTAGAAAGACTTGAAAGTATTTCATTTCACATGAATCAAGTTAAAAGTTTCAGATAAAAAATCAAGCAGGAGACAATTTCCATTCAATCAGCATCAGGGAGATAGTTATGGGAGAGTTTAGAGGAACATAATAGTGGAACAAAAATATATTAAAGGAATGAATGTATTATATCCATTATTCTTTAAAAAGGGGGATCTCTATACAGCAAGTTAAACCATTATTCTTTATTTACAGCCCAGGAAACAACAGCATTTACACCTGGCATAATACGTCACAACTTTGAAATGCTTGTATTCCATTTACATGAAAATAAAGTTGTAAAATCGCTACAACAACAAAAAGTACACTTACACTATTTTGTCGATTCCAACTGTGTCCATATGGATCATCTTGGCTGTCCACTGAATCTACTCGTTCTGGTAGCGTCCGCTCTGAAGCGTTGCTCTAATGAACACACACATAGAAAAGAGATTGTATAATTATATGGCCTTTTCAACAAGGGAAAAAATACAATACCTTTAGATAACTGGCAATACTGAGTTGGCTAGCCAAAAAAAAAAGGAATATGTATATGTAGAGATGAAAAAAGTACATTCTTAAGGATCACAGGTCTAGTGCTTAAGCCAACGTCGGTAGCACGAAGCAGACAAATAACAATTTGTCACCTTCCAGATAGGACACTGGTGTGTCACAGTTTATTTCCCAACTCTCAGTTGACAATCCTATTTCTACACATGGGTAAAGTGTGTCAATTGAAGCGCCTACAGCGGGAGATTGAAGCTACGATCCGCCTTGTAGAAGTCTTTTACTGTGGCCACATTGCCTTTATATGCATGTAGCAAGGATGCAAGATATCATTACTTGAGAGACAACTTTGAACCTCCAGGGAAAGAGAAAAATTGAAAGACCAAAGAGAACTTGGCAAAGGGCACATCAGTTGTTCAAACCCCATTAATACTGCAGAGCAGTGTTGGGGCCATAAAAGGCAGACAAGACACAGACATGAATGCAGGCACCACAACCACCAAGCATGGTTGAACACAGAGTTGGAAATTACTGTGGATCAAAGAATTTCAGACAAGCAGGTGTCCACATGACACCATCAGCAATAAACAGAGCAAGGCCAATATACAAGAATTTGCCACTTGGGGTGGACAAAGGGCATGTCAGAAAGAACTAAAAATGTCTGCAATGTCTTGGAGAGAAGTGAAGAGAAGAAAGTAGAGAACACCAGAGTCAGACGGAAGTGTGTTGCTCGATGAGGAGTCAAAAGAAACGAGTCATTGACATCAATGGTATAACTTTCTTTCCCTCTTTATCGGAGGCACTGGTGGTCGAACGGTTAGCACGATGAACTGGTCAGCGTGGTCAAGCTACATTGATCGTGATCAGTGTCTGGACGGGTGACCACTCGGGCACTGTGCCCTTAGGTAAGGCACGTAACTCTGCTTACCTCACTCGACTCAGGTGTACTCGAGGGCAGCGAACAATCTTGTCAGAATGCTAGTGCTGAAGCGCCTAACAGGCAACTCGCACTGTACTCCTCATGGAGTTGAGAAGGATACAGGAGTGTTATGGCCTGCCGGGGTTGAACTGTACATTGTGAAGCGCATAGAGCATGATGAACTTCGTGGATATGCGCTATATATAAGTGCTATGCTTTACTTCACTTTTATCAATTCCTGTTACAGCTTTCGGTGTCAGGTTATGGTATATAACTTACATCTATTAATGTTTTATCGCTGTCGTTGGAAGTGTTGGTGCTCACAACATCCCTGAAATAAATGATACATAAAATAATATTAGGGATATGACACAAAACAATATTAGCGGTCAATAAGTTTACTGTATAAATATCGTCATTGTCACATTCTAAACAAAGCCAACACATTTCCCAGTTTTTCCAATTATAAGGTGTCTTTCGGTCAAAAAGTAAAAAGTAAGAAAATTTGTAATTGTTCGATTATAATCCAACTTCAACGACATTTATTTGTTCATGTGCTGTTGATCTACACATCTATGCTGACAAATGTCAACACAGCTGTTATAAAAAAAAATTAACTAGGGTTTGAGTTGCACCAACAGCTTATCCCCAATGCCTATTTAAGACCTCGGTTAAATTTTTTACTTAAAAATACACCTATTCATTAAAAAGTATTAATAATACATTAAACAGTAACTTCAGAAGCTTCAATCGTTTCAATTATGGCGGATATTTAGGCCTGCCAATCCTAACCAGTGTAAAAACAGGATGCTATCACAAAAAATACAGTTGACAATTATCATCATCACAATATTGACAGGCTACAATATTACTTATTCTTTAATCCAATCCAGAGACAAAAAATGAATGTGTAAATGGTATGTTATTAGGAGTCTGGATTGCAATTTTGTCTTGAATTCTCTACCAAAAGTATTCTCTGCTGTATCTAACATATTCATGAGGTTAGCCTTTTCACTGTGATGAAATACAGAAGAAAGAAAGAAAAAATAACACCAATTCCTATTTGATTGTGTGGATTTTTCTTTTCTTTTGACTAAATACTTACGAATCAGCCATATCTGTCTCTGTACCATGACTTTCAAAATGTATGGGTAGTGTGGAGGCAACATCTGATCACAAAAGAAAATATATAATACATATAGCTGATAATACATGTGAAAGATTTTTTTGTTTTGTTATCCAAACCACATTATACCCCGCGGCCAGCTCTACGTCCAGCATTGCTGAACACAGAGCTGGAAGGACTCTAGATGGATCAAGTAGATAAGGCAAGCAGGTGATCAGCCCACTGTGCCCTGAACCTTGAATGGCACAATGAGCATCACATTTTTAGGTGTTCCCCAAGTTTTGGCAATAAAAATATTTACTGTTGCCTCGGTGATAAACCTCACAGCTATAAGAAAACTGATCAGATTTTGGCACATAAGGCGTCATGTGAAATGTACAGGAGACAAGACTTGACTGTGGAACTTGCTGTGAAATGTACATGAGACAAGACTTGACTGTGGAA
>JARBEQ010057088.1:0-14892 GCA_030265355.1 Tritonia tetraquetra | reverse complement strand
AGAAAAATACCCGACAGTGCCGCTGCCGGGATTCGAACCCGGTACCTTTCGCTTCAGAGGCGAGAACCGTACCTCTGTGCCACTGGGAGCCCCTGAATAAAATTCCAAGATAAGATAACCTATCAAAGTAGACCTCTTAAGTGACAATGTCTTGTTCTTTATAGGGCTTCTGTTAGTTCCTCCTCTTATAGAGCTACATACAGTGGACTAAGCTTAAGTTGAAGTCGCTTATGTTGACTTCTGGTTGAGTTGATTTTTTTTCTTTGGAACAGGCACCGATTTGACATATAAATTCAGAGGTGTTCGCTTCAACACAAGCATCGCAACTGATGAGTTGAACTAAATTTACATCCCTGATCATTCAATGTCTGTATAAAATTAAAACAGAGGTGTTGATTTTTGTTTTGTTGTAATTCCAAAACCTCGCTAACCAAGAATGTACAATCAGGCAACATGCTTGGATCACCTATATGACAGGGTATCTTTCTTTTGACTGTGACAGACTTTGCCATTTTGGGGATTAAACCCAAATAATTCGAATATTTGGTCAAAATTCATGCATGATATAAATTGCTGACAGCCAATGACCTTGGTGAAGTCCAAGGTTGTGTTCAACTTCGGACGTGTTGATTTTTTTTTCTTCTGTCCCCCAACAACGCCGTCAACTTAAGCGTAGTCGACTGTATCCCCTAAAATCGGAGTTTATGGTGCTATTCTCTCATAACTCTTTACATTTACCATGACCAAAACACCTATGATGCTGTTTTTCAATTCGTGTTTTTATGTCCACCATTTCTAATTTGCTCTCTTGCGTTGTTTTGCTGACTACATCTCTATAGTGTTGCCTACCGCCCTTCTGATTGTTTCCCTCATCTTCCTGGTCTAAGACCCTAAGTTTCACGTTCAAAGAAAACACAAAATGTGAATAATTTACATTATACAACTCTTTCATCATCAATGGCGGGACCAGCTCATCCAACACGCCGGAGAGAAAAAGGCATGGCACCGACACAGATGATATTCTCTCTTGTGATGGATACTGTAGGAAATAGAAACCAGTGTACAATATACATTATCATTTTAACTCAATAAATATTCAAGATGAAATGACATTAATTAAATTCAACCAATTCATAGCAATCCAGTACTTGGTCATACAGCATGTTTTGGCCTACAGATTTGCACGGTTTTTAAACTTTCTTTCTTATCCAGTTCCCTGTTACCATAATTACAGTGTAGGGCCAGCACTATGAGGCTGGATTTCTTTGAATCAAGATATTAAGCCAAGCAGGTGATCAACCCACAGCAGGGTTTTTAAACTACTCATTTAATTAGCTACGCCCAGAGTAGAAAGGTCTCCAAGGTTGTTTTTTTTTATCAATAGCTGAGGGAACGCCACAAGGGCAAAAGTATTTGTTAACTGCCTCAGGGTTTCCAGGTGAGGATAGCTGGCATAATATGACAAGAGGAGAGGAAGATGAAAACCATAATGGAATGCTGTCTCCTTCAAGTACCACCCCTTTCACAAAGTTACATTCACACAAAAGCTGGGCACAATATATAGAGTATTTTGATCAACCTAAATATTTTTTTCTAAAACAAAATGCTTGGATGAAGATAGTGTAGGTACGATAATTTCAGCATTTCCCTGACTTGCGCTAATCCCCGCGTCTTCGGCACTCGACAGGTAGTTTGACCTCATGACCTTCCCATGGTCACTGGTCTCCGCTCGCAATTTTAAATGCAAGCTAGTAACAGTCGTGCTCGACACATGAATATTGTTTCAGAGGCAGGACCTCTTGTTTATGGTCCATCTCCGACAGGACCTCTTGTTTATAGTCCATCTCCAACAGGACCTCTTGTTTAGAGTCCATCTCCGACAGGACCTCTTGTTTATAGTCCATCTCCGACAGGACCTCTTGTTTATGGTCCATCTCCATCAGGACCTCTTGTTTAGAGTCCATCTCCGACAGGACCTCTTGTTTATAGTCCATCTCCGACAGGACCTCTTGTTTATGGTCCATCTCCGTCAGGACCTCTTGTTTAGAGTCCATCTCCGACAGGATGGCTTGATCCCCGCACTTTAAACTCATTGACCTGGCCTGGACTGAACCGCGGACCTCCTACTATGCCAGCAGCACTTATTCACTGTGCCACCGAGGAATTCAATGCACACTAATGGTCTGGTCTGCCAGGAAAATATCAAAAGGAAATTAGATATGATAAATAATATAAAAAGAACCATCTTAAAAATCACAATACTCACCTTGTTCTTGAAACAAAATCTGGGCAAACGCCTGAGAAAGCCTAGCCGTAGCACCCGACATGCCATGTCATAGATGGACGTGAATGTATTTTCTACTACAAGAGCTGCCAATTTGGGCCCATAGGTGGGTGAAGAGGCCAAGTGAATTGCCACAGCCCCACCTAATGAACGGCCAAAGGCAACAATTTGGGTCTTGTCGATATCCGGACGCTTAATGAGAAAATCTACAGCTGCCTCGGCATCTTGGTAGACACCTGGAACAAATTTTTTTAAAATAAATTAATAAATAATAAACGTAGACATATTTCTGAGTTTTTCTTCTCACCTCTGACAAAAAAAAATTCAATTTTGGATCAACATCAAATTTACAAACAATTCTCCTATCTGATTATAAAATCAACATAATTCACTGAGACCAAAGAGTTATATCGCGCCAATCAGCAAGCAAATGGATTTTCTCTAGCAGTCACAAGTCGCCGAGCAAAGAATATCTATCATTTTTCGCTACTTTAGACAACGGATACACTGTAATTATCGGGACGTGCGCAGTCACTACTCTCATTGCTATGATTATCTCTCGGTCGAATTGAGTGATTTTTTGTTGCGTTTTTTTTTAACCCTTTTTTTTCTCATTTTTGCCCCTTTCTTTCATTGGCCTCAGTTTTCATACACCATTCCACGCAAAGTGGGTCATCTTTTATCTTCATTTCACTTTAAATAACTGAATAATCTTGATTTCATGCGCTAGTCTAACACTTTTCTATGCCATCTAGGCCATGGTTTGGATGATTCGAAACGTTTCAGGTCAATTTTAGGTTGAGATTCCCGTAGATCATGGATATTTGGTCATTTAATAGAAAATTATACAAATTTCCTCTCTAATATCTCTTTCATAGTAGTCTTCAAGCGGTTACTATCCATGATCCACCCGAGCTTCGTTTTTGAATAGACAGATTGTCCGCGTCATAAAAATACATAGATCTTGCTTGTAACTTAACACAAGTTTTCACCGAAAATTTGGTGCAGTTTTATGAGGAAACTGATGAGTAAGTTTAGGACTGTACCCCTCCCTGCTTCCCTCTTTACCATCTCTGTGACCTGAAGTGGCAATCACTGCTTGGGGCATGTGACAGAAAGTGCTAAGAAGGGCTACACTGACTTGACTATGTGCACACAGGGAAAAGGAAAAAAATAATTTTCAGGATTTTTGTTAACTCATCTCATACTTCAGTGGGGTGAAGATCAGGGTAAAACCAATACTTCAGACCATGACAATTAGACCCACCGTCGTTATCATCGTATAGCTTTAAACATTTAATTTAAAGCACATCTCTTGCCTATCCATGGAAAACTAATCAAGGCTATAATCTAAATCTCAAGTAAGTCTAGTCTTCACCATTAACACTCAATCCTATGAACTGGAATTGTCAAACGAAAAGTGGGGGAAAAAAGAAAAGTCACGAATTATCTGCGAAAACGATGAAATCCTCCATACTTTATTAAAACCAGTGCTAATAACGGTAACGTCAATACCATAGGGTCATGTTATTGTATAAAAAAGTTGACAGCAAAGTGTTGATAAGTGGCTCAAAAGGCTTTGAAAAGAAAGAAAAGACAGAAGTTCAAGTATTTAAGATGCAAGAGGCACGGATGCCCATCACTGCAAATATGTTACAACGCAAAGACAATCCTTTCACGCATCATTTTCACAGTTTTTGGTACTGCTGAAAGCAATTGAGTTTTCTTATGAATGATTCTGTACTATCTCCTCAATAATATCATCAGGAAGCCAGTTAGTCTCTATTTGTCCGGAGGAAGAAGCTAAATTTGTTGATGTTTGGTTGTATAATCTGTGTTTATTGATCTATCAACAACGTATGATACTGTATGGACAAGAGGCTTGAGGATGGAAGTGTAGCCATAAGCTACAAAACTACATGGCTCAAGATAATTGACAAGTTTTACGCTAAAAGAAGATACTTTTTAAAATTTTGGTGCAAAACCTTTTTTTTTTATCTAGACAAAGTATTAAAGTTAAAGGGAAAATCCAGGTAGTTTTTGCACGAATCACAATTTTTTTAATTTAAAGAACTTTATATTGCCTATATAAAATACAAGCAGGGACGCCCGGCAGTTATCGGGTTATCAGGGATGGAATGCACTTAATCAATAACAGTTGATTACTTTTAGCCAACCCATTTGTAAATGTAATGTCATACCCTATACTATTATGATATAAACGATAATATATCAGAGGACGCGGTCTGCCACGGATGAAAGATAACCCAGAGGGACTCCCACCTTCATATAGATATATATGATGCGCATGCCTTTGCTATTGAATGCATCAATATCATAATAACACAGTGTGCTCATAGAACAATGACGTCATTTTACTCAATAAAAGGAAAAGGCGAAAGTAAGGAAAACTATGATGAATGTCGCTACATAAAATTCGGAGAGACAACGCATTTTCTATAAAATCAACGGCCCGTTTTACTACAATTCTGACGACGTACAAACCTGATCAAAACTATTTTGCACCTTGTGTAAAAATGTCAGCAGTGTACAAACAGTATTAAGAGAGGAGTTTGGATTTAGCCGTCGAACCCAACAGCTTTATATATATGGATAATTTTTTTTTAAATTTTTTATATTTGCGCCCAAATCTTTTCATTTTTAGTATTACTACGTTCACATACCATCAACAGTTTTTCCTCTTGGAAACATTTTAAAAGATTTGCATTTAACAAAGTCAAAGATTTTATTAATCCATAGATAGATACCTGACTCTGAAGTCGAGCCCTGACTCTTGCCAAAGCCTCGGTACTCCACCATTAAGATGTTGGCACTTAGAGTTGAATAAAGACCCAGGGCATTTTGCAATCTTTGAAAGAAAAAACAAACTCATACAACATGATACATTATGTTATACTATTATGACAATGCAATTTATATTAATGTCTTTGTTGTAAATCACAGTGCTGTCTGCTTAAGATAAACCCTGAGGGACCAGACAAAAGCAAGGTTTATCTTATCCAAGTATCAAGAATAATAAAAGCATACAAAGTTTAAAGGTACCCGAAACAGGTCTGCCAACCCTAACCAAAGTAAAAAAAAGGACAAGACTACAGAAAGACAGGACATCAATAGAGAGACGAGGAAAAAACAATGTGAAAAAACAGAATTATTCAATAAAAATGGTAAAAACAGACTATTTTTGACAATCTTTTTAATGAATAAAAAACAGGACAATCCCTTTAAAATCAGGACACTGCAGGTCTGCCGAAATAATTTTCTTGATTGTGCCCCTTAGACATAATCAGCTGAATGACAACTGCTCCCAGTTCTTACTATACTTTAGCTGAGGGGCGACCACAGGGGTGTTATGATATCAATTCGGACATTCTGTGACAGTGACGTCATGATATTATTAATGCCTCTCAGCATATTGCACGCCTACCCATTAGTGTGAACAGACGCTTGCTAAATAGGTTACCCTGCATCTTACAGACATTCGTTGCCAATTGTTCCCTTCCTAACCCAATCAAACACACACACATATATATATATATATGTAAATTTGTGATAAAGCACCCAATTGACAATCAAATACCTGTGGCCTATATTTCCTGCATTGCCATGGAAGTAGACGATTGTTGGGGCCATGTTACTCCCAGCGTGTGTCTGTTTGATGAGGAAGGCATTGATGACGGTCCCATCACGACATTGAATGGAATGATTTTCAAAAGGCATTTGAAAGGTTGCTGGGTTTAGCACCATGAGACGAGAATCAGCAGGTACTTCAGGGTTGTAGAGAAACATGTCCTGGGCATGGTACAATAGACCTAAAAAAACAAAAACAATGATTACAACACTTTTTAAAGTTATAAAGTTTCACACCCTTTTTAACAAATGGTAAAGGTCATATCAAAGGCGAGAAGATTCACGTGAATCTCCAGGGCAGAGTTTTGAAAAGTCCAGAGAAAAAGAGAATATTTTGAAAGTCTACACAAACCTAAACAACTCAATTTGAGAATTGGTACCCATTTCTATACCTGGGTCAAAGAGTTTTAAACAGATGGGGCCAATTCTCCTTACCTATAACACTACGCTCATTAATTTTGTTCTCTCTCTTTCTTCCTGATGTTTGTATTTACCATAAAAATGGTCGCACTACAAAAATACAAAGCACAACAGACGACAATATATGGAGTAAAATAATTCGTAATAGTAATAGAAGGCAAAAGATATCAAGAGCAAGATGCTTGGTGTATGTAGTGTAATGTTTCTGGTTTCAATCCATCTCCATCGCTTTCACTTTCTTACACAAGACATACCTGGTGGTCACAATCTAAGTTGTGACAGACAATAAAAGGAACAGTCAGTGACTCGGCTATGATTATTAGTACCAGTATGTAAAGTCTTTCCACAGGTCTGGATGTGCTGTTAATCAGTAGTTTCTATGGATCAGTGGATGGGTCCCTACGGGTATCTCATGAGATCAATGGCTAGAGCTGTACTGTGAATGGATCCATGGACGGCCATGAAACCCCAAAGCCACGGATGGGTTTAAGAACTCACGAGTCAGCGGCCAAGGCCACTGACAATGACCAACGGACTGCCGGTGACTTCTACGGACAGGTGCACAGAACATTCTAAAATCCTTGGAGTGGAATGCATGCACAACAGAAAACAGCATGATTCTGGACATTTAATCGGTTGACGCCAATTCTGTCTACATCTGTCTGTGCCTGGCAGATTTCCCATGGCTATCATGGACCATGTCCGTCCATGGAATCCAAAGTAAATTTACAGAGATGGCAAATGCCATGCCCTTTGATTTGGAGAGAGTAAATTTACTCAGGTCGCAACAATTCTACTAGAGACTAGATACTATCTAGGGTTAATTAATTATAGACATTAGTGATATCTAGAGTGAAACAGCCCATAACCGTGCTCATCCATCAACCGTACAGAAATAATTCTAAAATATCAATTAATTAATTTTCCGCGGAATACCTCTCATCATACATGCACAATTATCCTTTCCCCTTCTATTTCTACTATTGGAAAGATTTAACCAATTGTTTTATCTCCACCTAGATGAAGAAAAAATCCATCCCAATCGAGAAGGAAAGCAGAGGCGTCCGCCATTTTTAATTTTAGCTAAGAGGAGTTCAATGTTTACTTAGTGATGTAGAATTCTGGGAATACGTCTAAGTATGGTTACTTTTCTTTGTATAGACCATGTGACATCACTATTTTTCGTTCAAGTGCTTTGGGTTTCCCTAGAATCCGGGGTTATTCTTAGTTTATTTGACTGCGCAATAGCGGGGGAACCCTCTCAAACAGTGATGCCCCCCTATTGTACAGTGAACAGTGCTTAGAAGAAACCGTTCTTATCAAGTGAATAAAATACAGCAATTATTTTAAAAGACGGACCACGGCGTTGACATGACAACCCTGCTTAGAATAAATACTGACCAATGTTCTGTTTGTGTTGGAGAGAAATATAATCTTTTGAATGGATTGATGTTACGTGACCTAGATTGGATGTGAATGTGAGCGTGTGTGATGGATGAAAGGTTGCGTGGAAAGAGTATCACGAATGAGATACAAAATGTAAAGAAGAAGTGAATAGGGTATAAAAAAAGTATATTATAGTATTATTTTATATAGGTGTATGGTTGTTGGACACACACCTGCCCAATAACAGGCATCACTCTTTCAACTGTACGGTTGGGAGCTTTATGGTAAAGTGCGTGGTAAGTAGGTGTGAACGGAAATGAACAGTGGCAATATAAATAGTCATATCATCCTCCTAGTGACACCAGCTACTGTGCAGGAAAAGATAACTCTCGCCATGATATCAAAAGTTTTGGGAATAGAAAGAAAGAACGGGAGTTATAAAAGCAACAAGAGTGACTTGCCTGTGTAAAGCGTTAGCATACAGTTAGGGGCTATTTCACTCTTAGTTATCTAGATTTATATAAACTCTGTATTGTGAATAAAATTATTGAATTGAGAGCCATTCAGATATATATATATATTTACCTAAAACTCCAAAGAAGAAAAATCCTACTGCGTAAGAATAGCCCTCCGTCCAAAACAATAAGGTCACAATCAAAAGACCAGTGGTGCACATTTTCCAAAAGTGGGAAAATATCATAAAAACCAAGCGAATGACTATTTCTAGAATTGCAGCAGTCTTGCTGAAAAAACTTCTATTCCTGCTAGGCATATTGCTTATCCTTCCTTTGTCTGAATGGCGTGAAAGCAATGACGTTGTGTCAGAATGCGAATCTGAAGAAGACAGCAATATTTCTTCTTGTTGACTGTCTTGGTTGTAGTTATTGTTGATGATCATCATAAAAATTCTCTCTAGATTTCTTCATGGTACCTCGACATTTCGATTTTGTCCTTTCCTAAAATAAACAAAATGTACGTTAAGAGATCCAACTACACAAACTGTCTTTGTTAGACCATGATACTCTTTGGCATTAGTCAATTAAAGTGAAAGCAATTAATTGCCAAAGCAGCTTGTAAACAATGGTGAACAAATCGTTTATTTTCCGGTTTGTGCAACGGAAGCAATGGACCATTTCTGTTTTTCCTGGTGGAAGATGTCTGATGAAAAATAATGCTTACTTAGATAGTTTTTATAGTTGTCTTAGTGATCTTGCCAATGACGTTGTTGCACTTCTTTGATGTACCTAAAGTGATATGTACAAAACCACTGAGTTGGCAGAACTTTACAATGCGCTCAAAGATTTCAGTTACTGAGTAAAGTGATAGTGCTACTTTATGTTACACTATGACTAGACTAGAAGATAGGTGTGTGAAATATCTTTTCGAACTTTCAAGATCGATGTCTCCTGGCTTTCTAAGAAAAAAATTGACGTAAGAATGGGAAAGCAAAAAGCATTGACTTCTTCACCTCGACCATCACGTGTGTTTGTTGACCAACTTTAATCATTTTCAATTTAGCAGGTAATATGTTGCTAGGGTTGCAAGGCTTTCGTTACATTGTTTGTATTGGATCTGGAACTGAATAAAGTAAAGTACAATGTCAATGGGCTGATCACATGTGTGTCTTAACTCTTTGGTACCAAATTTTTTTTGGACTCAATTTAAAGTGAAATACGGAAAGAATACAGGAGATTGGCGTAGAATAATGCTCATGGCATCTTATATAGTATGATTCTGGTGTTAGATATATTATATGAAAGAGAAATAACTGGGGAGGAAGAAAATCAATGGTTATTGAAAGACTTGGTCTTTGGTAACACCCTTTAGAGGCCTGTGAAATGAGATGAAAAAATAAAAGGGAAGTAATTTCTGACAAAATTATTAGAGTTTTCCTGAAATAGTGGGTTTCCCGACTGGTTGTATCCCAATAAATTGTTTTAACTCTTTCAAGACGTATATGAATTCCGTGTTTAGATGAAATACATTTTCAACCCAATTTGACATGGGAATACTAAGTGTTATAACAAAAATAACAGTAAAGCTAAATAGACATGTTATACATCAAATTGGTCAGTATCAAATGGAAAACACCGGGAAAGTAAATTGAAAAGAAAAGAAGAAGAGGAAATTGAAATTGAGAAAATGAAGATTAAAGTTATAAGATGAAATATAGTGGCGATACGTCCAGAAAGAGTTAAAGTCTAGAACACTGACCTCTGAAAAGTCCAGAGAAAAAATGTGTAAAAAGCAGAAAATTTCTTTGAAATAATTTGATTTTGAGAAGCACTAATAGTCGGCTAATTGCAGCCTAAAAATAGGCGTATTCTTGGAAACAGAAATGAAAAAAATCAGTAAAATTAGAATTGTAACACAAATCAGGCAATGCGAAATCTAGTTTGATATAATTTTCATTTTGCCTGATGTTCCAAGATTTTTTAATGAAATAAATTGTGTACCAGAGGGCAACGAGACAAATGACTGAAGGTCGAAATAGAAGTGGTATAAGTAAGTGCTGATGGTTCGGCGAAAGGTAGTCAAAGAGTTAGAATAATATATTTAAAATTGTATTGTTAGCCTACAGTTCTGTGTTCGGCTGTTTTGCTTTTTTTTTTATCATGATGACTATGCAACCGTTGTAGGATAGTCAGAAAGATGAGTTGAGTATGACGGTCATTGCATTGTGAAATTATTTCTTAAAACTGTAAATATAAAAAAACAGTCCTAACTTACACTATCTGTTCTGAAACTTCATGGCTAATAAAGGGTTTTTAAAGTTCTAAAGTTCAAAGTTTTACGCCTTTTTCAACACATTAAGGTCAAAGGCGGTTCTAATGAACTTGAGGAGATTACCCACGGATCTCCAAGACAGAGCCATGAAATCTCTGAAAGGACCAGAAAAGAACCCACACAAGGCAGGATCGAACCCAGTCCTCCACGTCCAAAGTCGAGTGACTTAACCACTGAGCTAGGGACGCCCCCTGTTAATGAGTTTAAAATGAGTTAATAATAACAAGGGTCATGATTATTATTATCTCGCAGTAACTTACTCAACTCTCTGTTTAAAATTGTTACCCATTTCTCCACTGATTTCATTGAGGCAAATTCGAGTGGCTTCCTACCCAAGATGAAGCTTCCGAGGTGAGACTCGAACCCATGACCTCGACGCCCACCTTTCCTCCTTTGTCTAACAAAATGGATAAAAATACAAAAATCTTTTTACATATTTTCCAGATATCCTGTGTGAAAGATTCATGATGGGACATGATCTACTGATGGCAGCTGCTGTAAAAGGAGACTTGGCAGAGATCGTAAGATTACACGCTGAAGGGATAGACATTGATCAAGTCTTAGAGGAGGAACGTTGCTTCTCTGGCCAAGCTACGGCTCTATCAGAAGCTTGCAAGCAAGGTCATATCAAATGTGTCCAAAAGCTGATAGAACTCGGCTCCGATGGAACTAAGTCTGATGATCATATGACCAAATATAAATTTGCTCTAGAACAAGCAGCTGTACAGGGCCATTTGGAATGCTTCAGGTTAATGTTAGAGACTAGATTATTTAAAAACATTGTTGACTCATGGGAGTACCATGACCTCATCAGTGCTTCAAAAAGAGGGGATTTTGACTTAATACTTAAGCTTTTACATGATGGAAATATGGAAAAGGATATTTTACAGGGTTGGAAAGGCAACAACTTGATGAGTCTGTTTTTGGTGTACGGATGTCCTCCGTCTTGTCTCCAGGCATTGATTGATCAAGGTGTTAGTGTATTTGGCTTTGACTACAATGGGTTTACACCTTTAATGTGTGCAGTGCTTGCTCAAAATGTCAAATGTGTCAATTTTCTGTGTGTTAAATGTATTCGTTTTTATTTCAGTTTAGGGGGAAGTATTGATGTCTCCACTTTGAATGACTTGTCATATTTTGTACCAAATGGGAAGATTGGAAAGAAGAGTGCTAGCGACAACAGTTATGCAACGGCGCTAATGTACGCTGCTTGCCTTAGAAATACTGATTGTCTTCTCGAAATGCTTGAATTCCTCTCCTATGAAGAGATCAATTTCTATTGTAAGGCTAAATCATGGACAGCGCTTACCTACGCAGCATTCTTTGGAAATACTGATTCTGTGTCTTTGTTAATTAAGTATAGTGCTCGAGTGAATATACGCAATCTTAGTGATCACACCACTCTTCAGATTGCAATTTATTCTCGAAATGCAGACTGTTTAGAGCTGCTGTCAAAGATTGCTCCAGTCCAGTGTATTGAATTGATAACCTCAAATCTTTCTCTTTGTGTGTATGATGTTAATTGTCTGCGTGTTTTGCTAAAGTATATAAGAAATAAGAATGAAGTTTCCATTTATAATCGTAAGACATTGCTGATGGAGGCTGCTGAGAAAGAAGCCTTTGACTGTATTCGTTTGTTGGTAGAAAATGGGGCTGATATCCACTTTAGAACTTTCAACAGCAAAACAGTCTTAATGTTATGTTGTCATGACAATGGTGCTCAAATCCTGGATTTTCTTTTGAGTAAAGGGGCTGATATTGATGCTAATGATGCTTACGGTGACACTGCCATTATGCACGCTGCCCGTACAAACAGTGTTAAATGTTTGCTTAGGTTAAGGGCACATGGAGTGAATGTTAATTCCATTAATCAGTTTACTACATGCACACCTTTGATGACTGCATGTGAGCATGACCAAACTGAGTTTGTCGACTCTTTGTTAAATTGTGGTGCAAACATTGAAACTCGGGACATGAATGGCTTTACGGTTGTTAATTACGCAAAGTCTGTGAAAATTCTACAGCTTCTAATGGACCATGGGGCTGATATTCACGTGAGAAGTCAAAATGATATGACACTCTTGATGACATCATGTAAACACCAGCATGATGAGATTGTGGATTTCTTGATTAGGCAAGGAGTGGATTTAAATGCTCAGGACAAAAAAGGTTGGACGGCCACCATGTATGCCTGTGGTACTAACAGTGCCGAAGTCAGTTGCTTGCAGCTCCTGTTATCCGGAGGTGCCGATTTAGAAGTTGTCGAATCTGGAGGTCATACAGTATTTTCATACGCTATGACGATGGACAGCAGTCCTGTAGATGTATTGTTGCAGAGTGAGAATATTGTAAGTAATGGTGTGTTGAAATCTGAGCATAAACGTGCAATCACCATGGCTGGAATGAGGGGGAATGTCTGTAATTTTAACAATGTTTTAAGAGCTATTAAGCATGGAGTTTTTGAGTGGGAGTGGTGCTTTATAAGCAATCCTCTCTCAAAAATTGCCCATTCATTTGTAGGACATGGCGTTTGTCCAGGTAAACTCACGTTCCCATACTGTGTAACCAGTTTATTGCACATGGCATTTATTCGTGCAGACATTGAAACAATTAAGTATTTATTGACTGCTCGCTACTTTTTTCCAGAGGATTACAGAGCCATATCGTCAAACGTTAACATAAAAAATTCTGTGAGACACAATAGTGCATTAGCAGAGATTTTGGATCAGCTCACCCGTCAACCACTTAATCTGCAAACTTGGAGTTTTTTGGCCATTTCTAAAGCTGTTTCACTCGCTGGTCGTCCAACAGGAAGGGCAGGTCGTGTAGATTCTTTGCCACTTCCTGAACACATGAAAAATGGTTTGAAATTTAGTATGAGTATATGTACGGTGTGTAGCAGTCAATGGGAAACACTCACCGTCCAACAAGTGTTTGATAATCTCAATTTTAGGAAGGAAATCCCAGAGACCAGCATCTCACAATCCTATCCTGAGTGGTGTCAAACATGCAAGGGGAAGGCATCACATTTTGTTTCACAAAAGTAGTTTGGTTAACGCTTAGGAGTGGTGAGGTCACCAGTGAACTTCTACAAGGTGTGCCCATTGTCTATATGATAAGTTACACACCAGTGCTTTTGGTTAACGCTTAGGAGTGGTGAGGTCACCAGTGAACTTCTACAAGGTGTGCCCATTGTCTATATGATAAGTTACACACCAGTGCTTTTGGTTAACGCTTAGGAGTGGTGAGGTCACCAATGAACTTCTACAAGGTGTGCCCATTGTCTATATGATAAGTAACACACCAGTGCTTTTGATTGCAGTAAGTCATAATCATTCGATTCAACAAGCTAGTCATATTTGCTTTTTTGGCGATTCTTTGATTTGATTACCAGCATTAGAGAGAGAGAAAGAGAGATATCTCTATCTATTATTTTATTATATTCATCATGTATTTTGTCCATTCTTATTTTTTGAAATTTTCACCAACATATTATGTTATACGATCATCAAAACCCACCATTTTGATTGTTATACTTAACCTTTTCTCATCAATTCCAATATAACACCTGTAAGGTGCACGATTTCTATAACAGCGTGGCTACTAAACTTCATTTCTAAAAAAAAGTTCTAAAGTTTGAAGTTGTACGCCCTTTTCAACACATTAAATCAAAGGCTATTCAATAGAACCTGAGAAACAAATCTCCAGGGCAGAGAGAAAATTCCGCTCAAGGCTGGACTCGTTCCTGGTCCTCTGCGTCCAAACTCAAGTGACTTAGCCACTGAGCTAGGGATGGCCCCTACATGGCATGCTGACATGTGACACTAAAAAAACTATGTCCTAATATGTTAGGTAGATACTTGAATCGTTTTATTATTATGTGAATTTTCAACCAGGGATTCGTTCCTAGCTCAGTGGTCAAGCCACTAGACTGGATGTGGAGGACCTGGGTTCACGTCTCTCTGGACCTTTCAGAGTTTTCAAGGCTCTGCCCTGGAGATTCACATGGAATCTTTTCAAGTTCTGTTGAACCGCCTTTGATATGATGACCTTTATGTGTTAGAAATGGCGTTAAACTTCAGACTTTTCAACTGTTGCATACAATTAACAAGACAGCAAACCATAGATTTGCATGTTTGTTTTACTCTGTTTTCAACACCAATTTATAATTATTTTTTCAAAAAGTCAACTTGACGCTGGGGTCCCAGTGGCGCAGAGATACGGTTCTTGCCTCAGAAGCGAAAGGTACATGGTTCGATTCCCTGCAGCGTCGGTTATTTTTCTCCTTGAAACTCGGTGAAAACCTATTAGCCACTCCCCTGATCCTATTCAGGTAGGTGTGATCAAGAACCTAGTCCTATCGGAGA
>JARBEQ010056977.1:0-13355 GCA_030265355.1 Tritonia tetraquetra | reverse complement strand
CCCCCCCCCCCCCCCCCCCCCCCCCCCCCCCCCCCCGCCCCCCCCCCCCCCCCCCCCCCGCCCATTGTTTACAACTTTTCAAATGGCCTGTTTTCTCCGTTTTCGGGGAATAATCCTATTTTTGCAACATATTTTCCTCTTTCTTTGAAGCGTCCTGTTTTCCTGTAGTTTTGTCCTGTTTTTACTTTGCCTAGGGTTCATAGGCCTTGGTGGTAATCATGATAATAGTAAAACTGTATGCCCTAAGGGGAAATTTGCTGCTGTGGTTTACATTGGAGGGGTCCCAGTGGCGCAGAGGTACGGTTCTTGCCTCAGAAACACGGTGAAAACCTATAGGCCACTCCCCTGATCCTGTTCAGGTAGGTGGGATCAAGAACCTAGTCCTATCGGAGACGGACAATAAACTCGGAGGTCCCGTGTGCATGTGCGCACGTAAAAGAACCCTTGGCAGACAAAAATCGATAAAAGTAGGCCACAAGGCCGCTGTCCGGGCAAAATTCCTACCACAAAAGGTCACAGTGGGTTGATCACCTGCTTGGATTAATATCTTGATCCAGAGAAATCCGGTCTCATTGTGCTGGCCCTACACTTTAATGGTAAAAGGGAATTGGATAAGAAAGAAGATAGGTTTACATTGGTGCCACATTGAATAATACATTATACAGTAGACAAAATTGCATTACAACGCGCATTGTGACTTCGATATATTCCTACAGACTTATTACTACATAGATGTGAAGGTGATGGTTGGGTGCTCTTATGCTTCACTCACCCACTTTCACTGTAGCTCACTATAAAAAGAAAGTAACTGAAACATTCCAAATGTGGTCTGAAGGAAATCCAGCCTGTGTAGGATTTTTTTCTCTGGACCTTTCAGTTTTCATTGCTCTACCCCAGAGATTCTTCACTGGAATCCTCAAGTTATGTTGAGCTGTGTCGAATAGGGTATACTGGTTTTGATATCATGCCCTTTCTGTATTGAAAAGGGCATGCTTGTTTTGATATCGTGCTCTTTCTGTATTGAAAAGGGCATACTGGTTTTCATATCATGGCCTTTCTGTATTGAAAAGGGCATACAGGTTTTCATATCATACCCTTTCTGTATTGAAAAGGGCATACTGGTTTTCATATCATGCCCTTTCTGTGTTGAAAAGGTAGACTTGCCAAACAATATGAAATTATGCATTTTTGTATTAAGATATGGAAATATGAGTAAATTTATTTTAATACACTACTCAAAAACCAAAACTGTAAAAAATCTGTTGGACATGTTACTGTTACAGTACTGACCAAGTGTGGTGTGGAATGGGAAAACTGTGGCTTTAGGGTGTGACAATGCGTCAGTGATGACACAAAAGGGTGATGAGTTTCATTTGGGGAAAATAATCCACTCTTTTTTTTGTGTTGAAAATGGCTTACTAGTTTTGATATCATTATCTTTCTGTTGAAAAGTGCGTAAAACTTCAAACTTTAGAACTTAAGCTCATAAAAGCACAAACATACGTTATTCATGAGGTATAAAGATACAGGTTTATGTTCCTGGTATTTGGTATGATGTTTTTGTTTATAGTGGACCAACCAGGGGGGGGGGGGGGTGCATCTATGGGCCGCGCGTCTTTCCTAGTGGTCGATGGGTGGCATCTTAAGTTACCTTTGATTTGTTTGGAGCCGTGTGGCGGGTGCTGAAATGACCTACCTGTGTCGATAGAGCCTTAAAACAGCAAAAAAAACCCAACGCTTATAGTGGAAGAAGTCATGTGGTCAAAGCTGTGGCATAGTTAAATTTCGAAAACGATTCATCTTTTCCTTAGTGGCTAATCTTGTTTCGTGGAAAGGGATAGAAATGGAGATTTTGATTCATTGATCATTTAAAACTCATCAAATTGCCTGTTTTCACAGTTTTTATGGAGTAATCTTGTTGGGTGTTTTTTGTTGTTGTCACAATAGTTTTTCTTCTTTCTCTTTATTACTGTCTTTTTTTTCTTTATGTAGTCTTGTCCTATTTTTACTTTGGTTACGGTTGGCCGGCATGCTCTCCGTCCATGACTTTACTGTGAGTAAAGCGCCGTAAAATATTCAACAAACTAACAATAACACATCTTTTTTTCATGTGATATCTTAGAATGTTGATGATTTTGTGCCCTTTTTAGTATGTAGTCATTAAAAGTATCCATTATGCAGAACCTACTGGAGACCATCATTTTCTTCCCTCTACATTTCACAGGTTCGGCAGGTTGATTGGGTCAACAGGGCATGGCCGAGGCATTTAAAGGAATGCCAGACGGAAGCCACCAATCTCATTCAAAAGATGAAATACCCTAAAGTGCAGAAGTAAGTTTGATTAATCTGGTGGCAATTTGTGGAATGCAGATCTAATTTTTGTTTTGTATTTTTAAACCATTTGTCAACTCCTTGAAATAGCATCCTGTTTTCGCATAATTTTCCTGGATTTTTTTTTGCATAATTATTTTATTCTTTCCCACAATATATTTATGCATTAGTGTTATGTTACGCTGGCTCTAAGATATGTAGATGGTCTTAGTTTCTTTCCCTTTTCCCTATATAAGAAAGCTCACAATATGGGGGAATACTGTACAGCTATGAATTGGGGGGTGGGGGGAGATAATCATTGTTGTGTGTCTGGTAATATTGACTATGTTTCCATACATTGCCAGATATTGTCTGATGAGTGTTGCCAACTGCTATACAGATTTCCATATTGATTTTGGAGGGACGTCCGTTTGGTACCATATTCTACATGGGGAAAAGGTAAAGTCAGGCTTCATGCGGCCTCCTTTAACGCTTCTTGAATTATAGGACAGAATCGCCGTAGGAACCCTGTAATGTGATATGTTACGTCACCAAAGGCTTCATTATCATTGGGGGACGAAAATATAATTGGTTAGCGAGTTGATTAGGATTCATGCAAATTGTGGGTGGATTGTATTTTCACAGGAGTGGTCGTCTGATAAAGTCTTTTTTCTTTTCTTTTTCTTCTCATGTTTTGGGAGATTTTTGGCATTTAAGTTTCTTTATTAGTTGGTCACAGGTTAGGGCAAATCATCCTTACGACCACCAAACCAGATACTCTTAGTTCGTCATTTTGAGATGTTTAAAATGCATAAAGTGACAGAAGAAAACCCTGTTTTTGTTTGTCTTGTCTCAGGGGAATATGTTTTGTCTGTTTTATCATTAATTGTTCAATATTTTGGGTCCAATGGAATTGTTGATCTACCAAATCCCCACCCCCCACCCACCCACTTTACTTTCAGTTCTGTTTTGCAATAATACTTATTTGTTCTTCTCCATTGACATTTTATTTTTATGCTCCCTTGTTCTCCTGGGTAGCCCTTTCAACTTTTCAGTAGTAAAATTTTATTTTTACTGGATACAATTGTATTATTCATGTTAGTATTTATTTCCAAATAAGGGGGTGACGTGGGGATTTTTTACTTTTAACTTTCTCGATTTTTATGGCTCTGACCCTGTGGATTCCTTATGGAATCAAGTCCTAGTAGCGACCAATTTCAGGTCCCGCCTTTGGTGTGACCTGTGATGTGTTGCCAAGGGCGTTAAACTTTCTAAACAACTTTTTATCTCCAGATCTTTTGGTTAGCCCCACCAACTACAAAGAATTTGGACACCTATGTAGAATGGACCCTGTCTGCTAAACAAGGGGACTCGTTTCTTGGTGACTCACTGGAGCAATGTCAACGTATCAATCTACACGAAGGATATACTTTTATTATACCATCAGGTTAGTGTTTTGAAAGGGTTTTGCTCCTGTGCCATATTGTTGCTGTCAGAAGCTAAATGTACGAGTAACACTTTTTAATGTTCTTCTTGTAGTTCAAATGTATGTTTAGACCATCAAAGTTCTAGGTTTGGGAAAACTTGTATGGTAAGATCACAACACAAATATAGACATTTTGGTTTGCTAACATATTTCCTGGTCAGAATAGGGTGTTTTTGAAATAAAAGTGCCTTTGGTAGATAAGTAACAAATGAGAAAATTTGCCCATGAACATTTATAATTGACAATGACGATGTAAGAGTATTTATGTATGTCCTTAACACCTTTGAGACTCATTGGTCTGGTTAAGGTTAGGATTTTAAAACATTATTGTAAATACCGGAAATTAAAGGTTTTAAAATCATTTCGTTAGTCATAAATTGTAAGAACAACATTTCATTCATGCCACAATATACACAATTCTTCAGTCTGTATGTCCTTAAGCCTTCTAGGCTCATAGGGGGGAGCCTAACCCCGTTTCTGTAGTGTGAAGCGGACAGCATTCTGTGTTTATACCTTCTTTCCATAGCAGCTATTTTTCAGCTTTTAAAAAAAAAGTGCAGACTACAGTGTCTTTAACCAGCCTTTGACATAGTACATTTTTGAGAAAGTTACACATATTGTATATAAAAATAGATAAGAAAATGCTCTTTCAGGTGATAAGTATTTTATTAATTTTTTATTCTTAGTGTAATTACAGTTGGACTTGAAATTAAAATTTTTTGGGAAAAAATTAGTGATGAAAATGCAAAAAAATTACATACAAGAAATAAATACTCATGACATGTACAGCTAAAAGCTTTTCAGATATTGAAATATACATATAAAGTGCAGTTCCAAGTAAAATCTAGGTTCTTTTGGTCGACTAAAATAGCCATTTCAAAAATAGATAAAAACAGCCCAAAAATATGAACAATCCAAAGAAATTTTGATTAGATGTTTGAAAAAGATACAATCTCTCATAATTCACATATTGTGATTTATAAATACATATTTAGATATAAGCCCACAGAGGATGTGAAATATAATGAAAATTCTTGAATCTAAGGAAGTTTTAAAAAGAAAAAAAAATGAATGGAAATTTTAATTAATGAATTGTCCGCTGACATGATTTTTAAAAAAGTGAATGCTCATTTCAAAATCAAGCAAGAAGCAATTAAAATTCAAGTCAAGTCTTTATCCACAAATTGGGAAATGGTGATGTTTGCTTGTTTGGTCAAACCCTACCAATACTTCAAAGCAGTGTGTTGAGGTCAGTCCATGTTCAGTCATGAAAGGCATACAAGATATCTACACTTTGGATGAAAGTACCCCGACTACCAAGCATGGCTGAGCACACAGCCAGAAATGCTATGGATCAAAGAATTCAGACAAGCATCAAGAGCAATACTCAAAGTAGTTTTGATCGTAAGCAAGGCCAATAAACAAATTGCTGTAGCCCTTTTGCCCTCAGCTATAGTAAAAACTCTGAGAATTTGTCACTTAGGTCTTTTATGGCCCACCTTGTTCTGGTGAAGAGGCTTGAGTGGTCTAATGACTTTGAGGGCTATACCAAACAGGTACAACCATATTGGGAAGGCCTCAAATGAAGATCCAGACCAAGCGGTCATAGGGCCCGGTAAGGGGCCCTGAAGTGGTAGCCCCACCACTTAACGAGGGCACAGTGGGGTAATCTCCTACTTGCCCGTACCAAATTGATTCAAAGAAATAGGCGAATGCCCGACCCAAGGATATACCTTACACCGAAAGGTACTAAAAAGAAAGAGAAAGAAAGAAAGAGTGAGGAAAATGATGATAATGTGTGTCCTTTTGTATTCCAGGCTGGATTCATGCCGTGTTCACGCCCAAGGATTCTTTGGTGTTTGGGGGAAATTTCCTACACAGCTTCAACATTGAAAACCAGTTGTTGGTGGCGCGTATTGAAGAGAGGACTTATGTAAGTGAAGCACATTATCCTTGGCTGCTCATCTCTTGAGTCTGTGAGAGCACATGTAGGGGTTTGAAGGCTCTCTTTGAGCTTGTCGAGGATGATGTATGAGAAGCTGACCTTTTTTACTTTTTATGATAATGCATTTTTACTATCAAATTATTTCTTTCTTCTTTCTTATCCAGTTCCCTTTTATCATTACAGTGTAGGTCCAGCACTATGAGGCTAGATTGCTCTGGATCAAGGTATTAAGCCAAGCAGGTGATCAACCCACTGTGACCTTTGTGGTAGGAATTAATTTTGCCGAGACAGCGGCCTTTCAGCCTACTCTTATCGATTTTTAATGTGTGCAGCGTGTACACGGGACCTCCGAGTTTATCGTCCGTCTCTGATAGGACTAAGTTCTTGATCCCACCTACCTGAATAGGATCAGGGGAGTGGCTAATAGGTTTTCACCGAGTTTCAAGGAGAAAAATACTCGGTAGATTACTTAAATTGTTGTCTCTTTTCATTACTTTACGTTACTTTACTTCTTCGATCCAGTGAACATTGCATGCTGTTGAAAACCTAAAAGTTAAAATTTGTCTTGTCTAAACAGGTTCCATCCAAGTTTCGGTACCCGTTTTTCACAGAATTGATGTGGTATGTGTTGGATCGCTATTTAGCATGTCTGACTGGCCACACATATCTGTCTCCGTTTGACGATAATGAAGAGACATACGAGGATTCAGGCCTGATTCACGTTGATGAGGATTCAAGACCTCCATCGCGAAATCCGGATTCGAGACCTCCGTCTAGGAGCATGGATGATATATTGGATCCAAGCAAGGTAGGCATCCCTTTTAGATAGAAAAGTATGAACAAACTTCCTGCTTCTTTCTTGATCTTTTCCCGTTACTTTGCAGCTTAAAGTCTGAAAATGATGTTTTGGTAAAGAGTGAATCATTGTCTTTTTCGAGCTTTTCATAAATTTCTGTATTCTTTTTTTTTGAGAAACAAGAATCACTCCAAGGTATGACAAATTTTTCTGTCATAATCTTATTTCTGCCTGCATCCTATTCCTGCAAATTTTTTTCAGCTAACGTTTATTGCAATTTTTCTCTATAAAATGTAGATTTATAACACGATGTAGATGTGTTTATGATATTTTATATTTATTTTCTTCTCTTTTTTTTATACACCTTGAGTGGAAGCGTAATTTTATTCAAATCACTTCAGACTTCTATAAACATCATGTACTTATTTTTTAATATATTTGAAAGAATTGGACATCATAGCTTAGTGGTAATGCTCATTCCTTTTGTGCTCAGTGGTCATGCTACTTGACCTTGGAACACGGGCCAAGTTCCAAGTCCCGCCTGATAAGGGATTTGTTCTCTGGACCTTTCAGGAGTTTTCATGGCTCTGTCCTGGAGATTCTCATGGAATAATCTTATTTCTGCCTGCATCCTATTCCTGCAAATTTTTTTCAGCTAACGTTTATTGCAATTTTTCTCTATAAAATGTAGATTTATAACACGATGTAGATGTGTTTATGATATTTTATATTTATTTTCTTCTCTTTTTTTTATACACCTTGAGTGGAAGCGTAATTTTATTCAAATCACTTCAGACTTCTATAAACATCATGTACTTATTTTTTAATATATTTGAAAGAATTGGACATCATAGCTTAGTGGTAATGCTCATTCCTTTTGTGCTCAGTGGTCATGCTACTTGACCTTGGAACACGGGCCAAGTTCCAAGTCCCGCCTGATAAGGGATTTGTTCTCTGGACCTTTCAGGAGTTTTCATGGCTCTGTCCTGGAGATTCTCATGGAATCATCTCAAGTTCTATTGAACCACCTTTGATATAACCTGCATGTATTTTTTAAAAAGGGCGTTAAGGATTGTTTCCTTTGGATTTAAAAAAGTCTTTTATGGCTCTGGCCCTATGCAAGTCTTATCAGAGACGGACTGTACACTGGCGGTCCTGCATATGACCTATAATATGTTGTTTTCTTCTCTTCTATCCAGTTCCTTTTTATCATTACTGTGTAGGGCCAGCACTATGAGGCTGGATTTCTGTGGATCAAGCAGGTGATCAACCCACTGTGACTTTTGTGGTGGGAATTAATTTTGCCCGGACAGCGACCTTGCAGCCTACTCTTATCGATTTTCAACTGCCAAGGGTTCTTTAATGTGCACAACATGCACACGGGACCTCTGAGTTTATTGTCTGTCTCTGATAGGACTAGGTTCTTTAATCCCACCTACCTGAATGGAATCAGGGGAGTAGCATATAGGTTTTCACATGATGTGTTGTCAAGGATGTAAAACAAGTGAAATGTTTTTTAAATAAATAGACTGCATTTTCTCAAGTTATGTCATCATTGTAGAGCGCCTTTGAGCATTGCAAAATGGAATATGGCGCTATATAAATGCTTTATTATTATTATTATTATTATTATTATTATCATTTATTTGTATTTTTCCAGGTGAAAGCGGAGAGTGGGGAGGAGGCGCCCAAATTGTCCAAGAGTGTAACCATTGAGCTGACCCGTATTGATGCTGCTTTTAAAAAGGCTCAGGGGGAGGAAGACGGTGCCGGAACGCCGGGGAGGCGGACACCTCGAAAGGCCCTCTCTGATCCCTTGGAGGGAGGGGTAAAAAAGTGGGTGAATCTAACTGCAATTGAATTGAAAGGCTTGCGGCTGTTGGTGGACCATCTCAGTGGAATCTTGTTGTTGCCTCCCAGTAAACGGGGAATTCCTAAAGAGATGTTGGATGCTGAAGCTGTGTTACGAGAAATCAAGGTTTGTATTGAAGATGGAAAAAGGATATATCGTCACTGTCGGTTTCTAAACATACAAGTGACATTTTTCTTCTCATGTTTTTCTTGTTGTGTTTATAATATACTTTTAGACCCTTGAAATTTGGATCAGGAGAGAAATAGGCATTTTGAGTGGCTGACACATTTCCCATTGAAAACAGGAGGTTTGTCAATACGATAAGGTGTCTTTTAGTTGACAAGGAAAAAGGGGGACAATTACAGTGATGCTATGATAACTTACTCATATTGCACATAATATTCAGTCTTTGTAATGAAGGCTTTTAGTGTTGTGTAATGTAGGCTTTTAGTTGTGCAATGTAGGTTTTTAATGTTGTGTAAGCAAAATTATTACAATGTTATACGAACCAATACTGATGTATGGATGTGAAACGTGGACAATGAATAGGGGAATGAAAAAGAAAATGAAGCTGTTGAGAATATCTTGGACAGAGAAGAAAACAAATGGGGAAGTTATGACCCAAGCGGATTGTAAAAGGATGCTAATAAGAAAGATAGAAAGAAGAAAATCTTTTGGACACGTGATGAATAGAGAAGGAATGGAGAATTTGATTACAACCGGAAAGTTACATGGAAAGAAAGCATGTGGAGAGGCATGATAGCCAACACTTACAAGCACGGCATGGAATGAATGAAGGAAGGCTTTTAGAGTTGTGTAATGTAGGCTTTTTAGTGTTGTGTGAAGTAAAAAAGTGATTGAACATCATAGCATAGATAACGGAAGGAATCCCCTTGACAAGTAGGGTAAGGTGAGATAAGGTATCCTTTATTAATCTTCTTTCTTTCTTTATCAATTTCTGCTATACCTTTTGGTGTCAGGTTTGTCTTGATCAATCTTTGAAGAAAATCATGTGTTTCACCAATAAACAAAAAACAGGTACATTAATCATATAGAATCATCAACCACTCAACTCACAGCTGATGGAAAAAAGGAGTTGAAGTTGAATTATCTTTTTTTATGAATAAGATGGCCACTCCTCGGACTACAATTTGTATTTTGTGAGTAGAAAGGATGTGACTTATTCTTATCTTTGACAACTTTCTCCTCTAGTTTCCTCGAGTTGCAACTTGTCCCAATCGTGTCATGCTATTATAAGGTGTTCAGGGTTCCCGCTCAGGCCTGGAAGTCCAGGGATCCCTTGAAAAGCCCTGGAATTTGATAAAATACTGAAAAGCCCTGGAATTTGATAAAATACTAGAAAGACCTGGAATTTGCATTTGTGTCCTGGAATTTTGTCCTGCCAGCAGAATACTTGGAAAAAAGTTTCCGCTGCATGTTTTCTAACCCAAAAAAAGTATATTTTCTGGGTAAAATAGTGGATTTTGTAGCCTGGAATTTAAGAATTTTGCCCTGGAATTTTGTTTTAAAAAGAGTACTAGAACCCTGGGTTAATGGGTTAATCCATGCAAGGATTCTTTGGTTGGAAACCAAAGCTGTTTTAAGTTTGATTTTTTTATGAAGCATAATTCGGGCACTGTGTCCCATAAATTGTTAGTCCATGATAAGGGGAGAAAACAGATTTCTATTTGCCTCTTTGGAACCGACTTTTTGTTGAATCCCTGAATAATGACTGTATATGAATTGTCTTTCCCAGCAAGTTTTAGAGGACCACAAAAATGACAGCCAAGAATTGTCAGTGACAGGAGACACTGTTATCGGGTGGCCAGAGTCCGCTAAAGTAAGGGACATTACTTTGCTTTTATTTTTACATTTTGTGTGCTACAAATTCTATGACTTATGTCTTTTAAATCATAATTTATCCTATTTATTCATATTGTTTACACTTTTTATATGTCTGTACAAAGAATTTCTTCTGTTTTTTAATGGATGAAATTTATTTTTTATTATTATCGTCATTATTGATATTAATGCTTTATGGGTCAGCAAAATTAACGGATGTTTTTTAAAGACTTGTTCAACGGATCAATCTTACATTTAAGAATATTTCTGTAAAAGTTTCCTTCTTCTTGTGTTATTTAATTTCTTTCTTTTCCTGTTTTGTCTTTAGGTGTCAGGAAGGTTTATTATATTATGATAAAGTTACGCCTTTCTTCTCCTAGCCTTTTCTTGATTATTATGCTTACTTTGATATTATCTCTTCTCCCTGCATCTTCCTTGGTCTCCATTGTGACATATTTCTGTGCTGTTGATATCAAATACACTTCTCAAAGATTATTTTTTCTTCCTTTAAATGTCGCCATTGATTTTAGCAGATTTTGTTTGCTCTAAATGCGTGTGTCATTTATCAAGCCTTTTTAGTTTTGATACAAAGGCCTTCAACATTCTGTTTGTCCTTTGTGAATTTTGTATTCTAAAGTTTGAGAAGTCTACTTGTAGTCAGTGTTGTGAGCAGAAGGTACTGGGTTCGAATCCCCCTGACCCAGAGAATTCCTTATGGAATCAAGTCCTTTTGGACTATACATTGGAGGTCTTGCCTTTGATATGACCTTATAATGTGTTGCCTAGGGTGTAAAACTAACGACTTTAATCTTTTTTGTTTTGATGAATCCGCAGAAAAAGCAACAAAAGTTAAAGCTTGGCTACAAGACCTACAAAGTGGCTAAAGGTCCGAAAGGCCCGGCATCCTCTTCTGCAGTCAGACGGAGACGAACCAGGTGTAAACAGTGTGAAGCCTGTACCAGGAGTGAATGTGGGGAGTGTACCTTCTGTAAAGATATGAAAAAGTTTGGAGGGCCTGGGAGAATGAAGCAGACGTGTATAAGTCGTCAATGTATGGCGGTAAGTCAGTGAAGAATAATCTATTTTTCTGTTTTTTTGGTGTTCTAGGGCGCTTTCGACACAGAACGGTCATTTCAGCGTCTTGTATTTTTCCTTTAAAAGGGTTGTTAAAAGATTGTTTCTCGGATTTTGAAAAAAGATCATGTAAGCTACGTCTGTTTACTATCTATTGTGTGGAGGCTTATCCTGGTTTCGGTAGTTTGAAGTGGACAAGAGACAATTTGCCACTATTTGGATGGGACTCTGGTCTATGACAGTTTACACCCAGAGCCGTCTCAACAGCAGTGTAGGCCCCCAGGCAAATGAATAAAGTGTGACGTATTATCGGATACCCCCATCAATGAGTGTAAGACGTCCCTGTTTACACCCCAAACAAGAATTATCTGTTCCTAATTCTCATGTTGGTTATAAGGCTTGAGATTGGTCAATAAAATTCATCTGACTGTATTGGTTTATTGCCATGTACAATAGATTTGTTAGAGGACGCTTTTGGTAAGGTTTTTGCTTGTTTGTTATCCTTTTTGCTCATGTTATTTTAATTTATCTGTTTCTTTATAATACATAACACGGCATGACTCAGACTGTTCATTGGATATTCATGAAACAAGCAAATATTGTGATTTGGATGTGTTGTTATCTCATTTAATGAGTGAATTGTTCATTGTGTCATATGATTGACTATTGTCCTATCCTTCCAAGAAGTAAATGAATTATAACCTGAATGATTGCTTTCTACCACACTGTGTAGCCCATTCTGCCGAGTTCTTCTGTGTGTTTGGTGTGTAGTCAGGAAGGCCAGGCCAATCTGGCCGACAGTGAAGACATCTCAATGTGTTTGATGGAGTGTGGAATCTGCTGGGAGATTGCACATCCACAATGTGTTTACAACAAGTAAGGCTCATACCTGCCAACTCCTTTTTTTTAAAAAAGGGGATTTTCCTGTTTTTAGTAATTTCAGTTTTTAGAGTCCCAAATATATATGTCACTTAAAAAAGTATGACTTATTTGTTATCACAATTTCATAAATACTGTATAGATATGAAGGGCTTCATTCCAAAATGCAATATATCCAAATTGACTGAACTGAGATAAACACACTTTTTCATGCGGCAAATAGTGGGCTTTATAAGAAACCTTGACCTTGATCTTACTGTGAGACGGTATTGTATGATATAAAAGCATTTATAAATGTTAGCCCATAATGCTGGCCCTACACTGTAATGGTAAAAGGGAACTGGATAAGGAAGAAAGCTTCAGGGTGATAACTTTTTTTAAAAAAGGGCATATATTGCGTTTTGGCATTGAAACCTTCGTATGTTAGTTAAAAGATTATGGCTTGTTATCATAATTTCATAAATACTGAAGAATACTCTATAGGCTGTGATATAGTTCATAGAAAGTAAGGATGTTAAAGAAGATTGAGTATAATCACTGGAATAGAACAGGATGATGGAATAAGCAGCTATGAAAGGTCTTACCTCTGAATCGTCATTGATTTCTCAAATAACATACACAATAGCACACAAGACTTTTTTGTGTAATAAAACTTAGTGTAATAGAATTTATGAAATTAAACTCTATTACTCATTCATTCATTCAAATCCAGCAATTTCTATTCATAATTTGGTTTTAAACATTGGATTTTGATGCTATGAATGATTTTACCATTTCTCTTTTTCCTGTGGACTCTTCCAAACATTTTGCTACATAAAGCAAGACAATCTTGGGAAACGTTTAACATCTTTCTTATCCAGTTCCCTTTTACTATTACAGTGTAGAGCCATCACTATGAGGCTGGATTTCTCTGGATCGAGATATTAAGCCAAGCAGATGATCAACCCACTGTGACCTTTTGGTAGGAATTAATTTTGCTCGGACAGCGGCCTTGCGGCCTACACTTATCGATTTTCAACTGCCAAGGGTTCCTGAATAGGATCAGGGGAGTGGCATATAGGTTTTCACCGAGTTTCAAGGAGAAAAATACCTGACAGTGCCGCTGCCGGGACTCGACCCCAGTACCTTTCGCTTCAGAGGCGAGAACCGCACCTTTGCGCCCCTGGGGGGG
>JARBEQ010056866.1:0-14898 GCA_030265355.1 Tritonia tetraquetra | reverse complement strand
CTGATATATCGACACGACGCTTATATCGACATTTTCCCGCGGTCCCGACGATGTCGATATATCCGTCCTCGACTGTAGTTGCTTGGTTATGTTGATTTTTTTCTTTGGAGCAAGCGCTTACTTAACGGTTGTGTTAAACTGAGGATGTGTTGATCTGTTTTCCTCACAAATTATAGACTTGATAAAGCATAGCAGATATGACAATGGCCAAAAAAGATGGCACTTAAAAAATGTATTGTTTAAGTCAAACAAGATGGCGGCGTTCCCTGATTACTCTTTAAAAAGCAACAAACTCAGGTTGGCATGTTCCCAGCAGCACTTGCAATGAACGCTGCGTTTGTATTACTCGCGCCATCTTGTTTGATGTAAACAAACAAACAAAAGATATCAGTGCCATCGTCGTTGGGGAGAGATAGCCTCATGGGCGCTTCTGTATTATTTATTGTTTTGAGGTTTTCCCAACAACGACATCGATTAAAGCGTGGGTGACTGTATTATATCGTAGGAGGAAACCATTCATAACCCTGGTTAGTCGAGTTAGTGCTCTTGGCTGGTGTCCATCAAGCAGACCACATTAATGATGTCACAAGCGACAGATGGTCATTGACTTAATATCTGTTTTGTTGTAATATTGATATGCTTCATCTCATGGTCAATTATCATAAAGGCTTACTAAATCGTTATCTGCTATCCATCGCTTACATTGTCGTCTGGTCAACGTAACGGAATGAAAGCATGAGATGTGATTTAATTTAGGTCCAGTGTGGGTGTATATAAATAAATGATAAACTTGACACCATGCCAATAGCACGAATGGAAGGGTTCCGTTGTTATGGTTGGTTGTTGTTTTTTGGTTTGAAGGTCATTCCTGGCGGATATCTAACTCGGTTGTGTAGTTCCTCCTATCACTCCAAAAGGGTTCGATCTCCACTACCATCTTGTGCCAAGAGGGTAGGTTGAAAGGTCTTGTTACTGGCGTAGGAAGCCAGACTGTGATATCAACATTTTAGTTAACGTCTAATTGATAAATAAACAAACAAACAGACAACAAAAAACGCGATAAAAAGAACAAGAACGATGAGACAAAATAGAGTTTTGTTTATGAAAAAGTCAGAAAAAAAACAGCGCTGGTCATCAGTTGGGGATCGAACCTACCACGAAGTAATTACGACGATCAGTAGAAAGCCAGACAGTGATAAGAACATTTTAGTTAACATTTAATGAATAAATAACAAACAACCCAAAAGACAAATAACGGGATCAAAAGAACACGAACACTATTCAGCAGGGCTGGAACGAAAATTTGAGAGCACAAAAAGACCCAAGCCACAACAGACACAGAGACGAAAATAAAGTGATTCTAACAGGTATCGCACCTCCTCCCACTCCTACGTGCATCTTTTTTGTTGTTGTCGAATTGCAGTTATATATAGGATGCCTTTTGTTGTTTCGATTCTCGGCAGCGACACTGTCGGGTATTTTTCTCCTTGAAACTCGGTGAAAACCTTTTTGCCACTCCCCTGATCCTATTCAGGTAAGTGGGATCAAAGAACCTAGTCCTATCGGAGACGAACGACAAACTCGGTGGTCAGGTGTACACGTTGCGCTCGTTAAAGAACCCTTGGCAGTTGAAAATCGATAAGAGTAGGCCGCTGTCAGGACAAAATGAATTCCTACCACAAAGGTTACAGTGGGCTGATCACCTGCTTGGCTTGATATCGGGATCCAGAGAAATCCAGCATTATAGTGCTGACCCTACACTGTAATGGTAAAAGGGAATTGGATAAGAAAGACGAAAGAATTTTACGATTAGGTTTATTATACGTACCCTTTATTTAAATTTTCAAATTTCGCTCAATTATTCGTTCACGTTTATTTTAAATGTTTTGCATTATTCTTATGAAAATGAAAAATTATTTTATCGGGAATACCAGGGCAACACGCACCTTTACTTATGGTGTATCCTTTTTTGTATAATATTGCCGTGTTCTATAATACAAAATAAAATAATTTGAATTGAATTGATGAACTTCGTGTGTATGCGCTACGAAGGATATGCGTTGCTATGCTCATCTCATACCTTGCTAAGTAAGAATCCCCCCCCCCCCCCTCTCACGGCATGTCTGCCTCTGGTAATGTCAACAACTTTTTAGATCATTACAACAACAGCAACAACACCAACAACAATTCCTATTTTCCTATAAATAAATATAGGCTTGTACTTGTAGAATAGATTCGAAACTAACACTGTACTTTTTTTCCCCTATCTCTTCTCTCCCTTGCAATAATGTAAACAAAATGTCTGCTACCGTCGTGAAATAAAGTTCAAAAACCGACCCGACTATCCTTCCAGAAGAGACAGCATCTCAGCCGTTCTGACGGTCGGGATAACCATGGAATTCGAAGAATTGAAAACGCTGAAAGCTGCAAATGAACCTGATGCTCTCAACCTTTTAGACAGATTTATATCTGCTGTAAGATTTGGTTAATTAATGGTTTGCACGGGAGTGAAAAACTCTTCTCTCACACTCACTCTCTTCTCTTCCATTATATTTTTGGTATCAATTTCTTGTAGTTTCGTTGGACCATCCAAGACTAGACAATATTTATCAATTGGGAAGTTCCCTCTCATCTTGAATCATGACCATCGTAATAATAATTTGGTTAAATGTGATAGCTAGTCTACAATAGCCCCTCTCTAATCTAGACTCACCACTAGACTCTACTTTTGGAAACTGAAACTGAATCAATGACAATGAATAATTGTTCTTGAAAACCTAAGATCTAAAGGCTAAAACTGAAAGAAACGATACAACCCATGTATCTTTGAAGCCTAGATAGTCTAATGAAGGGCTATTGGACTTAGCCCACCCTAAATTTTGGGAAAAAGGAGAAAAACCAAATCAATGCTTTTACTTTTGACAAAATCTGCGTGATAAATGGTAATATCAATATCATTATTTCTCACAAAACCTTATGGCAAAGTTTAAGATAGCAACGTAGCGTAAAAATAACCTTCACCAACCGCCTTGCATACTGCGAGGTTGCAGACTGTGTGAACGACTGCCAGCTAATTGCTGGCTATGTGTTCGCTAGCACCTAACGGCAAGGTAAAGGACATGCATGAGTGGCATCTTCTTAGCCCTGACAATACTTTGCTAATAATGTAATCATTATGAAAATACAAAAAGTGAGGTGTGTAAATGAGGCTATCCTACAAACCTCTCCTGTGCACAAATATATTACGAGACCTGCTGGCAATGATCAGTGAGCTGGGATTATTATTACACGACCCGCTGTCAACGTAGGTCATTATCGGGAAACATAAAGATACAGGAATCGCAGGAGGAGAGTTTTAAAGCCTGTGTTTAGAAGAGAAGGCAAAAATGATGTCAAGAGGTCAAGAAAAGTGTTTGTAACAAATAGTCACTGATACCTAGCTGCAACACCTATGATGCAGCTATCCCACCATTACAATTGGGTTCAGATTTATTTTAAGTTTTCTCAGGACTTACCCTTTTTCAAAATGGCTAATAAAGATCTTGAACTTTATGAAGAAAGCTGAGACTAAAATGAACAATGTCATATCTGCTTATTTCCAGAATTCCCAAGTGTTTACATTTCCTGATCTCAATGCAGAGACGAAGACGGTGAGTTAGTTATAGTTTTATAGTAGTTTTACGTGGTATAGAGCATCAATGGTAGTCAGGTTCACTATTCTTTTACTTTTAGTCATGCACTGTGTAAAAATATTTCTAACGGACAGATATATATATATGCCATTTGTTTCAGCATGCAGGCTCTCATATATGATATTATTATAGTCTCATTTTCAGAGGATAATTTTCTGTATACATTCTTACTTGCATACCTTTTGTTTTTGATGTGAAAGAAATTTTTCAATATGTACAGTTGTCTTAATTTCTCATTGAAGGAAACTTGTACACATTCTTTTTGTAAATTTTATGGTATATTCAGTAATAGTCAATCTTTAACTTCTAAGCTGATATTCGGGCACAAATGAGTGGTCATAATTGGATGCTCCAGAAACAAGGTTTGATAAAAACAGCTTTGCCGCCCAAAGTCTGTTAGAATCACTTTCTTTTTCCTTTTTTTTTCTTTAGGCATGTGTGGAAGGAATTCTACACCGCTTGCAAAACCCCAAAATTTCTCCTCGACTCTCGATTGCTTGCTTGCAAGCATTCCGCATTCTGAGTCGAGACAAATGTAACATGCAGGCCCTTACCAATGAAAAGGCTCTTGGCACTCTCACCATGGTGTCTGGCATCCAGGAATATGCTCGGCAGTCATTTGAAAATGAAGATGTCAAGATCCATGATGGGGACCAGCAGGGTAACTTAAAATACTTTTTGTTTGTTTGTTTATTTCAAAATCTATCGCTTATTTACTCATACTTTTGGCAGTGTGGTGAGGAAAGACCTGTGAACAAATTATTAAATTTCCTCCATCAAATACACAGAAAATTGTTTTTTTTATGACCTGAAAATAAAAATTTTCTGGGTAAAATAACAAATTTTGTAGCTCTGGAATTTAAGAATTCTGCCCGGGAAAAGCCCTTGAAAAGCCCTGGAATGGTGTTTACAAAGGGGAGCAGGAACCCTGTTGTATGTAGTAGTATGCTGATTTTTAGTCTATTTACTGTTTGTTTCAGTCACAGTCGAGGCCCAGAAGTGTCTTTGCAATGTGATATTCAACAGCGTGGAAGCACAAAAATATTGTTGGTAAGTTTGATCTTCTATCTTGATTCCGAAAGAAAAAAAAAATGAAAGAAAAATGAAAACATTCAAAACTTGGAAGTTCTACTCCTAAAGACAATTTGATAAAAGTAATTTCTGCTATATCATCATTTTTATGATTTAAAACCATTTCCGTGCTAAAGAATTAACAACATAGCAACTTCTAGAAGTCAGGGTATCTGCCTCTAACATTATCCTAAACTTTTTTTTAAAGCTGGAGGTACATCAACAATTATTGATATGATTAGAATCTATATGGTCCACTGACTTTTCTAGTTCTATTCATGTGATCATCTGTGATATATCTTGCAAAGCATGAAAATATAAGTTTGGTTGAAACTGGAGGCTGTGCAGACATGCAAAGTCCTATTTTTTAAAGGGATTCTCCTGTTGTTTAAGTCATTTTGAAAAAATGTGGCAAATTCAATGGCCTGTTTTCACCGTTTTTATTGAATAATCCTGTTTTTTCACAATATTTTCTTTTTCTTTGTCTCTATTACTGATCCGTTTTTCTGTAGTCTTGTCCTGTTTTTAATTTGGTTAGGGTTGGCAGGCCTGCAGGCTGTAGCTGGGTTGGAGTGAGGTAGTGGTGATGTTGCTTAAATTCAATACATTTTACTAAAGACTGATCAGGGAGTAAATTTCAAGTCTCCTAGAGTGAGTGATAGTCTAATGTAGGTGTTAGTAAATTTGAATTGTATTTATCACAAGGATGGGAGAAAGGTTAACATATTTCTTTTAATTACAATAGTTTTTCTAGTTGTTGTCTCTATAAAAGATTGTTTTCTCTACCAGTAAATCAAGATGTGTTGATGGTGTGGTACAAAGGTTGAAAACGTACGGTGATCCCACTGTCACCTTTGAGGTTAAGGTGTGTCTTTTGTTTACTCTTATTCATTCATTCATTCTTTTCTTTCATTCCTTCATTCATTGCCATTCTGTATACTTACTTTCTTCTAATTTTAAAATGCACGTCTGTAAAATGAATTTGCTGAATTTGGATGAATAAAAAGTATTATTATTATTATCATTATCATTCATCCATCCATCATTCTTTTCATATATTCATTCCATTGGGGAGGGAAGCGGGTTTTTTTCGGGTTTTTTCTTTCTGGATAAACATGGAAAGTATTATAACAGTTCCAGAAAAATAAGCCTAAGAGAAAATAAGAAAATTGACATTTGAGGATCGAACCCACTCCTGTCGGTCTTGCTAGACTTTTGGAGCGATAAGAGGAAACGTATGTGTGTGCATTGAGCCCCCGTCACTCTAAAAGAATGGCATACAAACTTGAGGTGTACGCCGGGTTCCCAGCAGGTCTGGAAACCTGGAATTGGTCGGGAATTTTTTTTTTCAGATTCAAGGTCTGGAAATGGTCTGGAATTAGCTTTTTGGGGCATTGGGTCTGGAATTGGTCAGGAATCTCTTCACTAATATAAATAGCAATGAAAAATCCCAATGGTGTATCTCTACTATAAATAGTAACGGAAAATCCCGATGGTGTAATTTCAGTAATGATATCTCTCCAACTAAGACGAGATGTCTACAGTCAACTGAATCAAAAGTGGCGGCTCTAGTTAGTCATATTTAGGGGTCTGAAATTTGTTTGAATGGGTCTGGAAATGGTCTGGAATTTTTTTCTTTGATGGGCTGGGAACCCTGTATATGAGGCAGCGTTAATTTACCAGATTTGATCACCATTTTGATTTTATATCAATCTTTTTTTTCTTTCTGGTTTTATTTCAGTATTTTGACATGAGGATCTTGTTTTTACTAACAGCCCTACCTACCTGCCTATCCACGCGGTAAGCTTTTGGGTATTCTAAACTGTAACAGGTAGTTTCTTTCTATCAATTCTTTTACTTCCTCTTCATGTGACCAGTTCCAATAAAGTGGAACTTATTCATATACCCGGGCAAAAATTTGGTTAAAGTCACTGGTTGTAATTTTGAGGAACAAGGCCATAAAGTAAAAAAAGTCATTTTTCGCTCCTCTTTAAAGCTCCTCTTCTCTGTTGTGTGTTTTACACCCTTTCTTCTTTCTTATCCGATTCCCCTTTTACCATTACAGTGTGGGGCCAGCACAATGAGGATTTCTCTGGATCAAGATATTAAGCCAAGCAGGTGATCAACCCACTGTGACCTTTTGTGGTAGAAATTAATTATGCCCGGACAGCGGCCTTGCATCCTACTCTTACTGATTTTTAACTGCCAAGGGTTCTTTAAGGTGCTCAACGTACACACGGGACCTCCGAGTTTATCGTCCGTCTCCGATAGGACTAGGTTCTCGATCCCACCTACCTGAATAGGATCAGGGGAGTGGCGTGTTTTCACCGAGTTTCATTGAGAAAAATAACCGACGCTGCCGGGAATCAAACCATGTACCTTTCGCTTCTGAGGCAAGAACCGTACCTCTGGGCCACTTGGACCTCCATTTTACACCCATGTGACACAAATACTTTGATATCTTTAGTTCTAATCATCCAATTTGGATGGGGAAAAAAAGAATAAAAATGCTCACAAATTAATTTTCTGTCACACAACAACGGTCATCTCAAAATTGTTATTTGGAGACTTTCACTGCTGTTTTGCCTGGGCCCTCACATATACTATGTCTGAATTTATACGTCAAATCCTCTCTCTAATGATACTAAAATGTATCCTTATAGGTTGAACAGGTTGCTGGTAGGCATAGTTAATTTTAATAGTAAGTCATACAAATGACCCTACAATGATTTTCCGTTATTTTCTCGTTTGTGAATTCTCCAACTTCCATAAGTGGAATAAATACAGAGAAAAATGTAGAAAACTTCCAATAAAGACATAAGGCCTTGTAAGGAGTGGTCACAAATGAATTCCCATAATTATAATCAAGTAGGTCCTGTTTTGAAAGGTTATGTATGGGTTTTAGTTTGATTGATGTTAGCTATTAGTTAGTGAGTCCCTATTGGCGGGTAATCTGCTATTCTGATTATTTCTTTCTTTCCTTATCAATAACATTTTTAGTACCTTTCGGTGTAAGTTTAAAAAAAATATATTTGAATAAATTTTGTTCGGGCAAGTAGGAGATTACCCCTCTGTGTCCTAGATAAGTGGTGGGGCTGCCACCTCAGGGCCTCTTAATCGGGCCCTGTGACCTCTTGGTCTGGATCTTCATTAAGGCCTTCCCAATATGGTTGTACGTGTTTGGTATAGCCCTCAAAGTCATTTGACCACTCGGTATGGAAATGTTATGAGTGCCAGAAAAACCCAGAAAAATAGCCTTAGAAAGAAAAGTGGAAAAGACGACGGTGGGATTCGAACCCACAACGGGGTGTAAGACAACACCGCCTAGCCAGAGACCGAGGTCACACACTAACCATCTGAGCTAATTAGCCACCCCAAAAAAGGTGGTTCATTAGTCAGGTCATTCGTGCGCTCGTATCATCTGACACCGCTCACTGGTGCCTGCTCCCCTCCAAATCATGTCCTCTCCACCACAACAAGGTGGGTCACTAAGGAGAGGGTTTTCTGATTATTTCATGTATTCAAATTGTCAACAACTCATTTCCTGTCTCTTTACGGTACAGACCAAAAGTTCGTTATGACCTGCACGGATTCACATACCTAATGGAAGTTCTTGATCTGACTCTCCGAGCCGCTGACGCCATTGGACAAGGCTTGACCGACCAGCAGGTGGACTTGTGTGCAGAAATACTAAAGATTTTATTCAATTTGACAGTAGCCATGGACAAGAAGTCATCAGACGAGGTTAGTGATTGTGTGTGTGTTTGTGATATAATGCGTGTGTGTGTGTCTTTACGTGAGAATAGATTTAGAGAAAGAGCATGATAGCATGAATAATGATTTATTATTATTATTATGATAACAAAGATAATTGATAGACAGATGATTTAATCTGCTATCTTTGGATGACATGCAAGGTGCAGTCCGCCCAAAGTGGCAATTCTCCCAATTCTTACATAGCTGAGGAGGTGACCACAAGGGCTACATTAATTGGTTTATTGACCTTGCTTGTGATTTATACTGCTCAGTGTATTGTGCATGGTGTCAATTAAGAGTTTCGGACTCAGTGGGCTGATCACCTGCAGATTGGCAAATGATGGAATGTTTTACCACCGGAAAGTTCGAGAAGCGACGTCCAACCTGTGGATAGTCTACGGATGGTGATGAGGCTACTTGAATCACAAATTATTTTTAAAAAGACGGAAAAAAATTACGCCTTGCCTTTTTGCTCATGGTGTCAATAAAGAGTTTCGGACACAGTGGGCTGATCACCCACTTGTCTGAAATTCTTTGATCCAAAGGATTTCCAACCCTGTGTTCAGCCATGCTTGGTGGTCGGGTGCCTGGATTTATACAGGCTATCTTGTGTGCCTTTTATTGCTGAACATGGGTTGGCCCCAACATTGCTCTGCAGTATTAATGGGATTGGGTCAAACAAACAAAGCAAGGTGTAGGGAGTATGAACTCCCATCCTCCCCTTCAATATTTACATATAAAGTATATCATTACCATATCAGGGTTTTGGACTTATTTCTCTTTTTTTCTTTCCATTTAATAATTATAATTCTACAATACTGAATAGTTATTGTAAAAGGTAAGGTAAGGTATCCTTTATTGATCCGTTAAGGAAATTATATTGTGTTTTATCAATAATTTGATTTTTAAAAAAGACAATACAACAAGCAAAGCGGGATACATCAATTACATAGAGTCATCGACATCTTAGACACTACAAATGTCGTCACAAGACTTATTTAATTGAATTGCAATTAGGTACATAATTTAACATTTAAAAAGGAATTACAGTGAAACCTGGATAATTTGTCCACTCAAACCTTTCGCTATAACGCCATTCTCTTTATAACGCCAATTTTCCTTTGGTCCCTGCTTTGGCGGTATAACAAAGTTTTACTGTATGAAAAAGGTCCCCAAAAATTTACAGCTGACGGAAGGAAAGCGTTAATAGGGTAAGCTATCCCATTATATCACTCTTCCAGTGCGCAGCCTGGAATGGATAAAGGTATGTCAATTATTTATTCTCTCTTTTTATTTTCCAGGAGGAAGAAGCTCACTGCATGCGGCTTGTTAGTATCCTCCATGATTTGCTGATGAATAAAACCATGTCCAAGGACAAGCAGGAAGATTTACAAAGGTGAGTGAAAAGCTTAGCACAGATGTTTGGTTCCATGGGCGAGAGCTTTACCACTGCACCACAGAGGTATTTCAATGAGAAGTTCTATTGGCAAAATCCGCTCAGTTTCCTTATAGCTGAGGGGTTTACTACAAAGGCAACAGTAAATATTGTTATCGCCAAAACTTGGACAACACCTAAAAATGTGTGCCATTCAAGGTTTGGGGCACAGTGGGCTGATCACCAGCTTGCCTTATCTACCTGATCCAGAGTTTTTACAGCTCTGTGTTCAGCAATGCTGGATATATGGAGCTGGCCACAATACTTCTTGGGGGGTATAATGTGGTTTGGATAACAAAACAAAACAAAGCTCTGTGCTGAAAAGACAAATCGCCTGGTCAATGAATGAGGATTGCAGTGTGGCAGCTGCTCTGTCAATCATGAAACTCCTATGAGAACCAAGTGGTCTGTCAATCATGAAACTCCTATGAGAACCAAGTGGTCTGCCAATGATTTCGCGCCACAGTGTTATCCGAGACTGGTGTTGAAGATTTAAAGTTGTTATGAAAGTAATACCTTGAACTAAACAAGTCATGCATCTAGTTACCAATTTCTGTTCTTACTCTTGACAGCCACACAGTGAATTTGTTGATCAACATCCCAGCAGACTTTTATGATGAGCTTCTCACTCCAATGACTGAGGAGGATAAAGGGATGGAAAGCCAAGAAATGGAATATGATGGAAAAAATTTGGAAGCCATCAACGTTATCTTAGAGTTCTTGGAGAACAGGCTCAATCTGGTAAGATGACTGGATTGATGCTCTAGCAATTTTATTTTTGTCTGTCAAAGTATCTTTCTTTCTTGTCTAATTCCCTTTTACCATTACAGTGTAGGGCCAGCAGGCTGGATTTCTCTGGACCAAGATATTAAGCCAAGCAGGTGATCAACACATTTTGACCTTTGTGGTAGGAATTAATTTTGCCCGGACAGCGGCCTTGCAGCCTACTATTATCAATTTTTTAAACTGCCAAGGGTTCTTTAACGTGCTTAACATCCACACAGGACCTCCAAATTTATCGTCCATCTCCGTCTCCGGTAGGACTAGGTTCTCGATCCAACTTACCTGAATAGGATAAGGGGAGTGGCTGATAGGTTTTCACAGAGTTTCAAGGAGAAAAATACCCGTCAGTGTCGCTGCCGGCATTCGAACCCGGTACCTTTCACTTCAGAGGCGAGAACCGTACCTCTGTGCCACTGGGACCCCTTTTTTTCTTTTCTTGTGGTCCTCAAATATGTTTTTTTTTCTTCCCACCCTATGAGTTAAAATGTCATAGGATAAGTGCACAGATGGTTTCAACATCATTTTCTATTTCTATCCTTTTCTCCCATCGCTGCAGGCACCCAAGAACATGAAAGAGAACTTGGCTCCGATCTTACATTGTCTATGTAAAGCTTGTCGTCACAATCATTCCATTCGGAAATTTTGTCGTATCAAGGTCGGTTGCTTGTTTGTGTCCAATATTGTCTCGATTTCACTAGCAATAATTATGCCTGTGATTGAATTTTTAGAGAGTAGGGTTGCGAGCTTGGGGGTAGATTTTTATCCCTTTGGACTTTTCAGCTTTCATGGCAATGGAGTATGATTTACACTTACAGGGCAGTCTTATAGCGGTAAGGCGTTTTCTATGCAGTTCAGAGAACAAGGGCTGAGTCCCATTCTAGGTATTTCTTAGTTGTTTTGAGCAAGATACCTCACTCCAGCTACTTCACTGGTGTCGATTATGGGTACCAGCTGTCACTGGAGAAGTGGGAAAGTTAAATGCTATAGACTAGAGGTCTCTTGAGAAAATGACAACGTGTCCTTACCTTCATCTTACCGAAACCAGGTTAAGCACCCCGCCACATGCAGGTCTGCCAACTCCTGTTTTTTTTCTGTAGTCTTGTCCTGTTTTTACTTTGGTTAAGCCTGGCAACTCCTGTTTTTATTTTGGTCAGGGTTGGCAGGCCTGCCCATGAGTCTCAAAGACACACTTTAACAGAACACTCTGCTCTGTATGTTGGATTGATTTGAATTGCTCAACATCAATACAGCAATAGAGAGGAGGCAAAGTGTTTTTTTGTCCGTTACTTTGATTGCCTCACTCAAACCAGGTGTAGAAACGGGTGCCAATTGCCTCACTGTGCCCAGTCAGGTATAGAAACGGGTACCAATTTTTTTACTGAGAGTTGGGAAAGCAATTTGCATCCTCTCCAGGGAGTGCCAAATTGTCGCTTGTCTCCCTCATGCTGCCAAAACCAGGTTATGAACTCTTTCCCGATGTATCACCCATCTAGTGGGTTTGACAGATCACCATTCTATGGGCGTTGTGTGCTTGTCTCATAAATGTCATAACACAAGAAAAGGAATAACGCTAGATAGACATATGATTGTACATCAAACTGTTCACGTATTGAATAGAGAACACCTTTGTTTTGTTTGATCAAACCCCATTAATACCGCACAAAGCAGTGTTTTGGGCCAACCCCGTTTTCAGCCATAAAAGATACACAAGATACCCGGTATAAATCCAGGCACCCCGACAACCAAGCATGGCTGAACACAGGTTTGGAAATCCTCTCTGGATCAAAGAATTTCAGACAAGCGGGTGATCAGCCCACTGTGTGAATAGAGAACACCCAGGAAAGTAATTAATTTTAAAAAAAAGGAGAAGAGGAAATTGAGAAAATGAAGATGAACGTTGTGACATAAAAATTGCTTACGTCTTAATGTGGAAACCATATACACCTGGAAAGGGTTACGCTCACCTTACACCGAAAGGTACTAAAAGGTTGTTGATAAAGAAAGAAGAGTTACGCTCCGGCCTAAAGGCCCTCTTTTTGTTGCCCTTTTCTCTTTTTTCCATCCAATATTCCTGTTTCTTGCAACCACTCCAACTGATTTCATCTTATACCAGACCGTGGCTTATCAATCGTGCTTGGTGTTCTTTGGTTTGTATTCAACATTCTTTTCTCCCTCTACAACAATGTTAAAATTTTTCCCACAGATTTTGCCACCACTTAGGAGTGAAGTCAGACATTTACCAGAGGAAGGAGAAGCTCTGAGAAACAAGTAAGGACTTCATTTGTTGTCTTTAGTTAGGAATCCCATGGGAATTGGAGACTATTATTATGAAAAATGTGTTTTGTGTTCGGCCAATGGGTAACAAGAACAAAATTCACATTTACTAAAACTTTTGTGACAGAAGCCTAAAGGATGTGTTGTTGTTGACTGCAGGTTTTGATGAAGGAGATAGACTTTGTTAGACAGGGAGAACAAGGAGAGGTATGAAGATGATCCCTTTCCTCCAACATATGTGGTAATTCCTTCCTTAATTCATGACTTTCCTGAACTCATTTCATACTAAAGGGGGTCCCAGTGGCGCAGAGGTACAACGGTTCTTCTGAGGTGAAAGGTACCGGGTTCGATTCCCGGCAGCGACACTGTCGGGTATTTTTCTCCTGAAACTCAGTGGAAACTTATATGCCACTCCCCTGATCCTATTCAGGTAGGTGGGATCAAAGAACCTAGTCCAATCTGAGACAGACGATAAACTCGGACGTCCCGTTAAAGAACCCTTGGCAGTTGAAAATTGATAAGAGGAGGCTGCAAGGCCGCTGTCTGGGCAAAATTAATTCCTACCACAAAGTTCACAGTGGGTTGATCACCTGCTTGGCTTAATATCTTGATCCACAGAAATCCAGCCTCATAATGCTGGCCCTACACACTGTAATGGTAAAAGGGAATTGGATAAGAAAGAAAGAAGAGAAAGATTTCATACTAAATTTATTTTCAACTCTTTCTTCTTTTTTTCTCTATAAATAACTTTATTACCTTTCGGTATCTCTTCACCTGTATTCATGCTGCTCATTGTCCATTCTATTTGAGGATGTGATTTCCTTGTAATTTCAGACTGTGCAAACTGCTCACGTCTCCCGTCACCGAGGTCAAGGACTTAGTGGCACACCTTCTCTTCATCCTTTGTAAGGAAAATGGTAAGGAATGATGATATCACCACATAGACTTGTAGATTGTAATACAGTAGTATCCGGTTAAACTATATAATCAGTATACTGTTATACTACTTTTTATAAAGACGCATCTCCTAAATGCACGCTACCCGAGCCTCACAAGCCCCGTGTGTTTAACCGGATACTACTGTATGCCTTTCCAATAGATATATGCTGTTCTTAGCAGTTGTATGTATACATTGTCAATGTAAGTCTCTTATGTTAAAGTGATTTTTACAAAATTTTACAGGAGTGCAAAAAACTTGGTCCACAATAAATGAAGTTAGATGCTAAGCTGCAATGGCCTGTTAGCCGTCACTTGTGCGATTAGACTTTCAACTTGCACAATGTAAACATATGGTTGGTTAGAGAATTTTTATCAGGAGTGATTTCCCTTCATCTGATGCCTTAACCACATCACTAGAGGGTGCAGACTCGGCAGGACTTTAATTATTAAAAAAAAATTTGATTCAGAAAAGTATGATCCACATTTTTTGTAGATTGACGGTTAGAGAATTAAACTGACGATATGTCCTTTTCATTACTTTACAATTAAAAAGTTGGACCATCAATTTAAATATCTTCAATGGGCCAGAAGGCGGTGTGGCAAAGGGTGACTTATAATGCAAGGGTCATGTGTCTCACCCTACGTGACCTTATAACAGGTCAGGGACCCCAAATACTTCCGGTTTCTTTTAAGGCTGATTTTTACGCTACGATCGGTATAAAAAAATGTGTTGGCTTTTGATATGGGATAGGATGGAGTTGAGGGATTATTATTATTTGTATAAGTTGTGTTACTCTCTATCGTGAAAGAGACTATTGAAAACAATATTCCATATTGTTGTATAGCAATAATATTTTTAGAATGGGAAAGAAAAGACCTCTCCTTTATGGCACACCTTGTTGTGGTGGAGAGGCTTGAGTGGTCTAATGACTTTGAGGGCTATACCAA
>JARBEQ010056533.1:3132-25174 GCA_030265355.1 Tritonia tetraquetra | reverse complement strand
AACGAACACGAACGTTTGTTTACGGTTAGTATGACCTTTCTTCTGATTGGTTTACAGTTTACTTCGCTGTTTTATTGAGAAACAAAACTGTTGCTAAAGTTAGAACAGAGCGCCCCTCGCTCGATACGGTCCGGAAAACCACCCCTCAGCGGCGAGTGAAAACGAGGTGGTGCTCACCGTACGATTGGCATTGCTAAAAAATGTCCCTCCTTACCTGCAATTGACATTTTCCAGCTCAAACAAGAGTTGAATGGTCAGCTGATGTTGTTTGATCATCACCTCATCCTCTCTTCCTCTCTGCCTCCTCCAGAATCCCCTCCTGGCAACGATCTCCTCCTCCAATAGGGCCACAGCTCCTGGAGGTGGGCGAGGCTTACGGTGACCACTGGATGACAAAGTGACAGGCACAGCCATCTTGGATTCTGGATTACGCCGGATGCCGATGACGGGACTGAGTTCCCCAGTGACTGGGTCCACGGCCTTTCTGCCAATAGTAATGGGGACTAAGCCTGGGGAATAAGGGAAGGAAATAAAAACAGAAGTATTGTAAATAAGTCTGCCTGTAGTTCTCCTCCAGTTGTCCTGCCTTATGGCATTGGGGATATTTCTCTGTACTCCCTCACTGTGTGTCTCATGCATGGTATTATGTCCATGGTTTGTTTCGTGGTAACCACAACGTTTTCATCTTTTCCTTTTCCCAATGATTTTCCCTATTGTACCAATATTTTTCATACCTCTTCTCTCCTCAGGACGTACTACTGTTTTCAGAGTTTTATAAGTTTCTAGACAATATCAGCATGACATGAAAGGGCCAAGATGCACTTTGCCAAAATTGTGGCGACAAAAGGTGTCTCTTTCATATTATTCCATAACATTGAATAAACTTTTTACTACATAACTAAATAAAGTGATCACTTCAAAGTGTGGAAATATTGAAAGGAGACATGCAGTTTGGAGAAATACTAGACAGTTATATCAACGACTGTCAATAAAAAGATAAACAACTGAACGTTTTACAGTATATAATAAGCGAGGACACTTTATAATAATTGTTTCCCTTGGATAGATGTGGGTTTTTTTTCCATTCAACAAAGGTTAATCACGACAGATTTGGAATTCTCCAATCTCAATAGAAGGCAAGAGTAAAATATTTTGAATCAACATAAGCAAACAAAGGGACATCACTCTCCTTTTGACCTCGGTAAAACTGCTTGAGTTGTTCATCTTATTATGGATAATCGTTCATTATATATTACTAGATTATAATGTGACCTCATCTTCAAGGTGTGCAGTAATGGCGGATATTTCAGCCTTACAAAGAAAACCTGTCAAATGAATTTTGAAGGTAAAATCAGAAAACGAAACAAGAAACATTGTATTCCATTCCTACCTCCTCCTTCAGGATCCTCCATGGTTCCTGCCAGAGGCATGACCTTTCCGCTGAGTACATCTCTCTCGGCCCCGATTATGGGTACTTCCTGTCCTGAGCCTGATGGGTCATTCATGCTGGTTCCAATCAGGATGGGGAGGAGCTGACCTGTCTTAGGGAACTGGTACATGCCTGGACACAACCACATGGACAAACAGATTAGACATGTCTAAGAACAAAGGGAATTTGGGTTGCATCCTCAAAAATGTGGTATAATATTATGTCATTAAATTATTGATTTTATATACTGTTTCATATAATTATTGATTTTTATTTACAGTGGGTTGATCACCTGCTTGGCTTAATATCTTAATCCAGAGAAATCAAGCCTCATAGTGCTGGCCCTACACTGTAATGGTAAAAGGGAATTCGATAAGAAAGAAAGAAAGAAATTGATTTTTATGTATTGTTACTAGTTCTTAATCGATTGAAGTAAAGCGCCTCAGAGCAAATTGTTTGTGGATGTCATTAGACATTAAATTTGTATAGTTATATCACTGTCATCATCATCGTCCTCATTGTTGTTATCATCATCATCATTTCCTTCATGGATCAATAAAGGATAGCTTACCTTACCTTATTATCATTATGTTCATCGATGGATATTATGTACGTTTGATATTTCATCACAGTCCATAGCTCACATTTTACATTAACTCATTCTATATGGATTGATTTTACCAATTTAACAGAGCTAAAATTTATGGCAACAAATTGCTGTACATGTATTTTCACTGATGGGCTCTGTACAGTTAAATAAATCATTCAAATTGGAAGAGGAAAGTGATTTGGGTATGAATTGAAGATTTCAAATACTATATTGTTTTATGCAGGCTATTTGTACAGTACAGAAAAAGCGGGTGATGCATGATGCAGTGATTTGGATGGAATGAATTAATGTTTTTAGGCACCTCAGAAATCAATGATTATCATCAACTTTGATAAAAAGAAAAATAGGAAAGTTACATTAGAAAAAGGCCGAAACAAAATGCTTCATTACCTGGAGATCCTCCAGTGGTGGCCAAGATGGTTGCTCTCCTGCGTCTCCTCTCAATGTCATGCAGGGATCGAAGCCTCATGGCCTTCATTTGCTCCCTGGTCCTGGCAAGCTCCTTCACGGCAGCTGTCAGATTGGCTTCTTCATGGCGTACATTAATGGCTCCACCGTGAATGCCTGTGACAAAACGAAATATATATTATTTCTTCGTGGTTTGAATGTTAGGTGGAATATCATTGCTTAAAACAAGTCTGTAACACATTTCTAAACATGTTGTGTGACTCAGCCAACCACATTGTGTTGTTTGAGAGTGAGTATCATTTCGCAGTGTAACAATAGTGGCAAATTCCACCTATTCCATAGCTAATAAGCAGTGTAAATTTGAAAGTGGAAAAAAGTTCTTATAAAAAGCAATAGACACTGTTTTTATTTAAAGTTTTCCATTTTCAAATACTATTTGTTATCTGAAAATTTCCTACAGCCATCATGTCAGCTAGTTCACAGCTGTGGAGCAGCCAAAATGGCAAAAGTAATCGATCTATTTTTAATTAATACTGTTTTTTCTCATGGTGGTAATATAGAATGATGGGTACAGTGAGCTGATCTCCTGCTTGTCTCAAATCCCTATATCCACAGCATTTCCAGCTCTATGTATAGCTATGCCTGGTGGTCAGTATACCTACATTCAGGTATGTAGATGCAGGTAGACCAAGAAAGATGAGGACAGATGCCATCTCTTTGTAAAACGAAGAGAAATCTAATAGACACAACAACAAAAAGTTGCAATCTATAGGAGTGGAGGAAGTTTATTCAAATTAACATGACACTAAAAGGTAAACCAGGAAATAACAAAGAAAGAATGAAAGCTGTATTTCTTTTAGGATAGAACACATGTCTGGTACCAACAAACTGCATATAAATAGAACATGGTCAAATAACCAAACAAAACTACTCACCCTGGGTGTAGAGAGATTCTTTGTAGTGTCTGACCACATCAATCATCCTGACCTCACAAGCAAGCATGTTCGAATCCAGGAGTGCTTGATATCCTCCAGCAGATGGCGTAACGCTGGCATCGTCCAACAGGCCGCTATGAGTCGGGACTATTTTTCTGCTATGGGGGTCGACGTGGGTGTCACCTGGGATGATTGGCACATGCTGGGCGTGGCTTCCTTCTTTGGTGCCGCCCAATGGTACTACCGCACCTGAGGAGTTGAAGAAACAAGTTGGCTGTCATTCATATTACCATTAAGATAGTTATCTAGAAAAGCACTTGTAATGGAAGAGAGGTAGCTGAGTTGTTTAGGCTGTACATTTTCATTGCAAGGGTTCGACTCCCACTCCAGGTACTTTGTTTTCTTGGGCAAGAAACTTCACTTCGATAGCCTCACTCGAATGGGATGAAAGTAGGAGGCCCTATGTTTGTACTACATTTGGTCAACCAACCCAAGCCAATGTAAATACAGGTCACTATCACACAAAAACAGGCCATTGAAAGAGAGAAATAGAAAACTCATTTGGCTTGAAAAATTATTGAAAAACAAAAGTAACCCTTGGCAGGTCTGCATATCAAAGACCCCTGGGCAGTTTAAAATCTCTAAAACCTGGGGACGACAGTAACTTTTGGAAATGAAATAATTTAGCCAATTTGTTGCACTAGCCAAACACCGATTGGCCAATGGAATTTTATTGACCGCCGTACTGACCTTTAACTCAGTCGGTGATAGGCAAAAGTTAATTAATGAGAAAATTTTTTGAAAGACTGAAAAGAACAAAACGTTCAATTAGAACTAAAGGGTCAGCTTACCAGTCTCTGGGTCAATGGTGACAGCTAGAATGGGTACAGCCTGTCCACTGTTGGGGTCAGCCATCATGGAGCCAAGCTAAAATTGAGTACACAAATAGACACAAAAATAAACAAAAAGAAATAATAACTTTTTTTATACATCAAGTAATATCAATCATAATTAGGCCAATATATACACTACTGTTGACCTCATCGTTATCTTTCAGACTGATTTGATTTGATGTCTTTCACTACCTAGCCGTCAGACTGCTTGGCTGCTTGGCTGATCCTCTGAAGAAGCTGTCTCCAATCATGTTTATCACTGGCCACAGATAATAATTATTATCAGCTAGCTCTTTGTAAATGTGTCTCTTACCTCAATTGGTACTGGCAGTCCTGTCACTGGGTCTGTATGCACGCCACCCACGGGTATGACTGAGCCCGTAGTCATTGCCAGAATAGGCACATGGAGACCCAAAGCTGGGTCAGACATGGGCAGTCCCCACTTGAAGTCTGTCTTGTTAGTCATAGGTTTCAATTTGGTGTTGACCCGTTCACCGGAGTGTGGGTTTACTGGGTACGGTACGAATGGGATGTAAGGCTCGTCTGTCTTGGTGGCCTCCCCTGAAATCATAGAGATTAAAATAACCATGGATTAAGCCTTTATTAGCTGGTTCTCTTTCAAACTTTCAAGTTATATATCCACTAGACTCAGCATCAAACTATATTGACTTGATCTATCCCTCTGATATTGACATCCCCAATATAATAATATGAAATTTATCTTAATATCTTTGACTATAGGAAAAGAATGAAATCTAAACAAATTAAATTGAATTTTATTGAGTTAGACCAGTGTCATTCTACTAAGGTCCAACTCCACAGGGGCTGTGTTCTGGGTCTGGTCTCTGATTGTTGGGATATACAGGGTGTCCCCCAAAGCGGCCCTATTTGTTTTTTAAATAACCTTTTTTTTGTTTATTTAGCTATTCAAACATACTGTTTAGAGCATTCAAAAATATTTTTTTTCTGCAGACCTAATACTTTATGATATATTCAAACCATCCACCATCACCTTCATAAGTGTAAGACAACATCTTTTTAAAATCAACAGACGCAGACTTGAGGATAATTGTCAGAGAGTTGGTTACCTATCTGTATCCAGCAACCAGAGACCAGAGCCAGAGCTCCATCCCAGTGATGAGTGAGCCTGAAGGTGAGATTTGCCCAAAACTTACCTGTAGCAGAATCTACAACAAAGACTAATCTTGAGGTCACAGGGTCAAAGGCCACGTTGCCTTGCATGGGCAGGACATGACCCGTCTGTGGATGGACAAAGGTATTCTTGGGTACGGATACTACAACCCCATCAGCCTGGACCATCTGGGTACCAGTTTTGGGTCTGATGAGGCCAGTCTTGTCGTCCATGGACATCAGATTACCAGCTTTGATGCCGTTGGTTGAGGTGAAGAGGTCATTCCGGGAGAGAGGTGTGTTGGAGCCAGGTTGTATGAGTTGACCTCCAGTACCTGAAAAGTATGGAAGAAAAAATGTGTAAGAGATTAAAGATTTTCTTTATTTGCTTCTTTATTATCTATTTATTCCATCGTCTTTCAAAAGTTAAAAAATCACGTCGAAACAGAAAGGTCAAATCAGAAGCAGTTCAACAGAAAATTTAGATTTTTACAGGGCCAAAACTTTAAAAATTCTGAAAGCCCCTGGGAAAAAAGCTTGCATACATTGGAATCATACCCCAGACCTCCGCATCTAGAGGTAAATCACTCCAGCCAGCAACAAGGAATATGAGAAAGACAAGAAGAAATAGAAGGAAAGGATGAGGAAAGAGAATGAGAAGAAGATGATCAACACAAACAATGATGACAAGACCATTTCTACCATCGACAAGGTTTAACATTGAACAAAAACAATCACAATATCAAAAAGAAAAAAAAAACAACCAAAAAAACAAGAATAAGACAAACAAAAACTAGACTTGTACGTAATGTCATTATCCCCAGCACCTACCTTCCCCAAGAACTCCCCAGGCTCCAGTTCTTTTGCATTCTGTCTTAGACTGGTCAGCCATCTTGTCCAACAACAGGGCTACTCTCTGGTCCAAGAGGTCATTCATCTGCTGATAACTTTCCTCTGCTCCGGTACTCCTCTGGAGCTTCTCCGCATGCTGGCACAGTAACCTGGATGCCTCACGCATACTGCTCTGGAAGGCCACCTATTGCAAAAAAACAACAACGAATAAAGTTTAAAAACCAGCCAGTATTTACAAATGGACTATAAAAGTTTTAACCCTTTATGTGTGAACAACAATTTTTTTTAAAGAGAAAAAAGAATCACTTTAGCTGATAGAAAGGAAAACTGCGGTAGAGTGGAGGAATTTTATTTGCTTAAATCAGGATCTTATTTATGTCTGAAGCCTGAAAAGATTTTACATTTTGAGATTCTGATTCTGGTAATAGAAAGCTGCAATAGAGTGGAGCAAGTTTATTCATATAAAACTGGTAAGAATAAAGAAAGAAAGGAACAGAGAGAGAAAAAAAAAAAAAAGAAACGGAGAAAAAAAATTAAAGAAAGAAAACGAAAAAAAAATGATTACCTGATGTTCTTCTCGTGCGTCTCCATCTTGTTTCATCATCTCCTCCTGTCGGTTGAGGATTGCCTCAAACTGCCGACCCAGATCTTTACGTCGCTCCAGCTCTATTTCTAGAGATTCCAACTTCCTCTCATATGATGCTAGATCTTGGTCTGTGGCCAAGGCGGATGTTCCCTTCAGATTCATCTTGGCTGCCCATAATCCTGAGGGCCCACACAAAAAAATGAATAAAAAGTCATGGTAGCGTTATGTAAGATATCTTTTATTAATCCGTGAAGGAAATTAGGTGTTTCATCAATAAAAAAATAAACAATAATCAAAGGTGCATCAATTACATAGACTCATTAACACCTAATGGTGGCCACTCACTTACATGCAAGCAAGAGACAGGTGATAAAATTGGATGAAAGTTGGAAGCATGACAAGTCAAAATGGATGGCATAATGAGACCAAATTATACGTCATAGATTTGTAATGAATTTGTCATGCAAATGTGTTATGCTTGCATGAAAGAGAGTTGCCACCATTAGATAACTAGAACTGCCGCTTAACTGTCGTTGCAGTCAGGTGCACAACTCAACACATCAAATCAAATAGGAAGTATGAAAATCATCAAAATTTCTTACAGCTGATGGAACGAAGGAGTTGGAAAATCTTTGTTTATCTAGGAAATCAAGGAACTGCTATAAACATTGAATAAAATAGATAAAAAGCTTTTAGTGCCAGATAGACATTAATCACTATGTGATATTTTACTTAAAGATGCAAACATCTTCTATGTCTAAGCTCCATGAGAAGCGTAGGCCAACCACGACACTTCTCCATTTAAATACCTTTAAGAGATTCTGTTTGGTCGGCAATACGTTGATACATCAGTTTGACATCCTCCTTCTGTTTGCTGATAGTCTGGGTCACATTCCTGGATTGTTTCGACAGTGTGTCATAGACAGTGCTAGACTTAAATCCTTCAAGGTCAGTCTGACGGTCATAATCCCAGAAGTCGTCATTCTTCACTTCCACGGCTCCAGCTGAGGATCCAAAACAATAGTTTTCACAGTCACACAAGTGGGCTGATTACCTGTTTGTTTGAAATTCTTCAAATGCAGATCTTTGATCTAAAGAATTTATGATATGTTGCTTTGTAAACCAGGTAAAAACCTTGTCTAATAAGTCTTAAATGAAGAACTGTACACACAATAGTTTAAAATATCAAAATAAAAAATATTTTCAGGTTTCAGACATAAATACACTTCCCGGATTGCATCTGTGCTGATGGAGAGAGGGGTGAAATTTATATAAATCAATCTGGGGAAACCCTATTTTGTAAATTTGACCAATTTAGACATACCGTCCAAAATAGCCAGCTGTCCAGCTGGTTCATCCAGTCCCTCTCCTTCCTCTCTGCCGATAGCCAAGGCCTGGAGGTTGCGGTGATATTTGCGGACTGGGTACACAGTGGATCCCTTGCTGGAATAGTCATCAAAGTTGTAGTGCCTGGCCAGAATGCGGTAGAATGGGAAGAGGTAGGACGTCTTGGCCCAGCCATATTTACGGAATAACAGCTAGAGGAAATAAATAAATTGATATATAAAAAATACACAATAAAGAGGCAAGAAAATTTTTTAAATATCAATAAAGAGATTTCAATGTTGTGTCATCAGTTCTTTTTGCTACTAATTCTTAAACCCTTTGAACAATAAAAATAATCTTGAGTCTAAAATTTAAGACAAACAAGTGATCAGTCCATTGAATGATCAATTCAATTTGGGCAGATTTAATAATGCTGAGGCAATAAGTAGCAATTTGGATTTTAAGCATTCCGACTTCAATGTAAGACCAAACATATCACTGGAAATGCTATGGATCCAGCAATTTCAGACAAGCAGGTGATCAGCCTACTGTGTCCAGCAACCTTTATTGGGGTACACAACTAATACCTAAATCAGTTATTGGTTAGAATAATAATCTTCATAAGTCATAATGATATGCGGTAGCTCAAAGATGAGGTAACATTGCCAGTAAAAAATGTGATTGCTATGGTAATGGTGGTCATATTGGATTTTGTTGACCTTTTTCAAATTGTAATATCTTCATCAAATATTGACCAATTGTTTTGAAATTTTTTTCATGATTTTTTATGCATCGACATATGCACTGCGACTCGAAAATTGATGATTTGTCAATTATTATTGATTCATTACTAAAAAAGTTTTAAACATATACAAAATTCATCACAAATTTCTTCAACATTTCTATGCTGACAACATTTTGTACAAATTTCAGAAAACTCTAATAGAAGGTATTGGAGATATTGATAAAAAATGAACCAAAAATGACTTTTTTTTAGATAACGGGCTATTTAATAGGTCATAAAAGGAAAAAAACTTGAATGTATTTATGTAAGCTCATTTTAAGCAGTAAAAAGGATTTTTCTAGCTGTAACAATGATTTTTTTCGTATCCAGAAAGGTTGAAAATAGCTGAAAATAGCTGTAACTCAAAAGGGCCCCTGTGATCCCGAACCTGCCGTTGCTCTCCTTAACTATGGTAAGAATTTGCTATTTGGGCTCTAAGAATCATTGTAGGCACAGTAAAGATCCCATGTGGACAATAAGAGGAAAGTTGTTTACCAAAATGATGAGCATGATGATGATGGCGAGGAGGCCGCAAGCTAAGAGGATGAAAATGATAAGCCAATCAGGTTCCTTGAGGATGTCGGGGTCGACAGAGATTCCATTCTGGACCACGTTAGTTGGGGTGGTGGGGAAGAAAGGCCCACTGTCTGTACACTGGGCATTCTGAGGCAGGACACTGATGTACTGAAAACACACAATGAATTGAATAAAAATGCAAATTCATTGATCCATAAGTTTGTTTTGTTTTAATGAATTAACTGCTTACAAGCCACTTGATTAAGGAACATAATGAATATATTCAAGACTTTTTCTCTTCCAAATGGAGCATTAGCCACCAACAAATGTTCTCATCCCAGCCAGTCTTCGGTCAGCCATCTCAACTCGTGCCACGTCTTTCCAGCCTCTCTTGCCTCACCTTCTCCAGAAACATAATGGGATCTCAAATTTGTATAAACATTTAAAAAAAAATCATAATGAGATTTAAGTGAAAAGGAAATGATAAGGGAAGAAATTGATAAGACACTCTTTTATTGCAGATTACATTCCTAGTTGTACAAGCAGTATCAATTTCTAAAACTATATTTTGTAGGCTACCTGTTCTTACCATTTTCTTGTTGATATCCGTGCTCAAATAGAAGCTGTAGATTCCAGGGTCAGTAAACTTGTATGCGAAAAGTGTGGTGGAGGTAGCCGTTTGAGCCTGAGCCTCGATTAGAGCTCGGAATCCTCCATAGTCGAAATTGGAATTTGTGTTATACAAGTTATTGCTGTGGATGAAATACAAAATATAAGGTAATGGACACTGTGGTCAGGAAAAATTCAATGGTGGAAGTAACATTTCTCAAAGAACTGGGTGATAAAATAGTCACCTCTCTGACAGCCATGAGGTTTAGCAAGGGATATATTATATTTTCTTGAATGTTTTTGTTTTTGTGTGTGTGGGGAGGGGGAGGTGTTGTTTTATACTTTCAGTGATTGTTGTGTGTCAAGTTCATTCCTGCCTGCCTCATACCTAAGAATAATCCAACACATACTGGTTTACCACTTGTAATAAGATATTAAAGATCATTTCTAATCAAAACCCCATCATTTACTCTCAAACGAATCAGATCGCTAAAGACTAAAGAGAAAACGAAAGCAGAACTCAAGCTCTAGACACAGCGAGTCGATGTTCTTAACGGTAGATTAGATACCAGCTAGCACCGGATTTTATAACCAGTGACTAGATAAATAGCTAGATTCATTTCAAAATTACTAGATTTCGAATTTAAAAATTCAGGCACTAAACAAGGTGTAAACGGGAAGCTGAAATAGCAGAAATCGGGTGAAATCTTTGAGAAAAATGACGGAATTACGTTCGATTCTTATATATCGAACTCGCAGAATACAAAGTAAACAAGATAATATAGATAGTAGTAGTAGCGTTTCTTAAACAAAAATTGTACTGTAAATCATCCGAGTATCGAAACAACTATACTACAGTACACACGAGTCAACAAATAATAATATATACTGTTTCTTTTCACTGCTGATAAAAGAGTCCAACACATCAGATAAATTTGTGATTTCACAGAAAATGAGTTCCAATCACAAAATCGTACTCCCAAAGAGCAAAAAAAGTCAAAATCTGTGTATTTTGCTTAAAAATTCAATTTTTCCCGATTTCACTCTAAAATTCAAGACCGATTTTTCCCGTTTTTGTGAAAGCAAAAAATCAAAGACTTTTTCTCGTTTTCCCGACAGGGTGGGAACCCTGGTGCCATTCATGATACGGGCACTGTGGGCTGATCACCAGCTTGCCTTATCTACCTGATCCAGAATTTTTCCACCACTGCTCAGCAATGTTGGACATGGAGCTCGTTGCAACACTACTTGGCGGTATTATGCAGTCGGAAAACAAAACAAAAAATAAGTTTTATCTGTTACATCTTTACTTACACATCATAGATAGGATAGTAGGTGTTGCTGACACTGAAGAACATGATTTCACCATAAGCCAGACAGGTCGTTGGATTCTGGATGCCGGAGAAAATGGACCCAGTGACATTGGACGTGGCCAGGAGACGTCTTCGTGCCGTCTGGGAGTTGATGGTGTAGCTGTCGGTGGTGATGTTGCCAGTGTAGTTTCCTTTAGCGTTGGCTTCCACCAGACTCAAAAGCTGGAATGTTATTAGATTGAAAGAATTATTCAGTTTAATTGATATTTGTATCAAACACCAGGGGGTCACAGTGGGGCAGAGGTACGGTTCTCGCCTCTGAAGCAAAAGGTACCGGGTTCGATTCCGGCAGCAACATGGTCGGCTACTTTTCTCCTTGAAACTTGGTGAAAACCTCTATGCCACTCCCCTGATCCTATTCAGGTAGGTGGGATCAAAGAACCTAGTCCTATCGGAGACGGAGAATAAACTTGGAGGTCCTGTGTGCATGTTGCGCACGTTAGAGAAACCTTGGCTGTTGAAAATTGATCAGAGTAGGCTGCAAGGCCGCTATCCCGGCAAAATCAATTCCTATCAGAAAGGTCACAGTGGGTTGATCACCTGCTTGGCTTAATTTCTTGATCCACAGAAATCCAGCACCCATAGTGCTGGCCCTACACTGTAATGGTAAAATGAAACTGGATAAGAAAGAAATCAAATACCAAAGTAAGCTATAATCATCTTTCCTTTTCAATTCCCTCTCTAAGAGAGTGGCAAATTCTCCTCGTTCTTACTACATAGTGTTTTTTTTTATAGCTGAGTGGTGGTTACAAGGGTAACAATAATTTGTTTATTGGCCTTCTAATTAAATTTGTTCAGTGCATTGCTCATGACGCCAATAGAGAATGGGCTGATACCCTGCTGATATGAAGTCCTTAAAACCTATAGCATTTCCAGCTCCATGTATTACATTCTGCATTCAGAATTGTGTGCTTCATGTCTTCCATTTGTGGTAGGACATTAAGCAGCCCCCAACACATGTTGTAGTATTAACAGGGCTTGATCAAACAAACAAACAAAAATAACCACTAATCAGCTGCTTGCCTTATCTAACTGACCAGAGATTGCACCAACACAATATTTGGTAATGCTGGATATGGGTTTTGGTGTAACACTGGGCATGGATAACAAAAAAAATAGCTGACAAGATGTTTCAACATAACTAAATGTTTCACTTATTGATTGATTAACAAGTAGTGTTTCTGTGTCCTAACAAACATGACATTTAAATAACGGCTACTTTATTCATCTTTCTAAAAAAACACACACAAAAATTTTTTTTACACTTGATAAAAAAGAAATCCATAGTATGTAAAGGGTTAACCAAAGACTCACAGGAAATATTGTGATAGAACAAATGGCATACTTATCTGTTTTGTTTGTTGTATGTTTTAGGGTAAGTACAACACTATAAATAGCTTATAGTATTACCTGTGTAGCGTCAGGGTTATAAATTCCCAAGAATCCTTTAGAGCTCATTTCTACCAGGCGTACAAAGAAGGTGGAATCATCTCGGTCATCGCACTGGTCATCTGTGATGGCGTTACGAGCATTGGTGATGCCCAGAAGGTTGGCATAGGGAACGGTAGCCTGGAAAATGGATAATAATAATCATTCTTAATAGTTGTTTGAAAACATTTAAGTAATGGAAGTCATAAATTCATGACTATACAATGGTCACATGAGAGCAAAAGGGAAGGGTGTCCATAGCACTGTCATTAAGTCACTTGCCACTGGATGCGGAGGTATGGGGTTCAAATCTCCCCTATGCAGGATTTTTTTTAATGATGACAACGATGATGGTGATGATGATGATGATGATGATGATGATGATGATGATGATGATGATGAGGACAGCCCTAGAGACATTCATATAAAAATGCTTAGCAGCATTTAACACCATGCATATATGTGAGAATTAACAAAAGAAATACGTACGATTGGAAACAAAAATAAAAAATTTGTTGACATGTCCAATCACAGATAACATAATATGACCTCTTCTAACAAAGCGGAAGTTACTTTTGAGATAGTAATGATAAACCATTGTAGTTGTAGTATCAATATCATGACATACTGTCTCTACCAGGATTGCTCGGCAATATTTCAGCAATCAATCAATCAGGATAAACTAGATATTGTTGGAAGGGAAAATGACTGCCGTTAATATCATTCTATGTACAGTAGTCGCCAGCTGTAAGCACGCCAGTCATAATCAAGATCCAGTTATAAGCAAGTTTGACATGAAACAGAACATCTACGATGAAAATTTACACCTTTATAAGCGCTCTCACCTGTGGAAACCGTTTATAAGCACGTGTGCACTAACCAAGAAAAACAAAATTAAAAAATACAAAAATACATTAATTATTTTTTTTTAATGTGTTATTGTCAGTTCCAAGCTGGCAACCAAGTGAGTACATGTGTATAAACTTGGTATCACAGAAGAGAAAGTTTTCTTTTATTGTATACAGATGTATAACATACTTCACATGACATAATACATGTATATACACACAAATATATGAAATGGTCCAGTTATAAGCACGTTTTTCTTATAAATTCTGACTAATGTCCCACTTCATCAGAAGCAGTCACATATCATTAAATCATGAGACATACCACAGTGTTGTTGCTTGCATCTCTGACTGTCAGGTAGGGAACCAGAGGGGTGGAAGCACATGTAAAGGTAATCTGCCACTCCTGGCTCACACGACACTCCCTGCTGCAGATCTCCTCAAGGTCGTCTGTCTTACACATACACAGACCAAGGTTACGGTCAAAGCCCACATATTCCTCGCATACCTCCTGTGAGGGGTGAACATATAATGTGTAAACAGATATAATAAACAATAGAAGATTTTTAAAATGTAATCATGAAATAGACAAAAAAACAAACAAACTATAAATGTTTAAAATTGTTATTCACTGTTTAAAAAACAACTGTCAACACCAGTTTCATTTCTTCTTTCTTTCTTTATCATGTCCTTGCTTCAGGTCCATCATTCTTAAAAGCATGAAAACTCTCTAGCCCTCTATTTCTTACCTGAGAGCAGTGAGTCTCCCATTGTGAATCAGAGAAACACCGACCGTCTTGAGTACGAGTAGTGCCAGAGCCACAGCGGGGGAAGACTTGTTTGGAACAGTCGGCAGTTGTCCCTTCCTGGACATAGCCAGCTTTGCATGGACACGTCTTGTCAGACAGCTTTGGAATAAAGGTATTAAATTATCAGTTTTCATCCCTTTTGACACTTGGAGATTATTTCAGAGGCAGGACTTCTTGTTTATACAGTAGAAGTTGGATTCTTGTTTGTTTTTTTGTTTTTTTGCTGTTTTAGGGCTCTATCGACACAGGTAGGTCATTTCAGCAAGGTCATCAGGACTGACTCTCAGTTCTCGTTGTATGAGACCTCTTGCTAAATGCAAAGTCAGCGAGGAACTTTGAAAATCAAGGAAAACAGGAACTAGAATAACATAATTTCCTTATTTATATCCTTTGACGCGGTAAAGGCGATGGGTGGGATCATTACTGCTAGAACAATAATAACATTTCTGGGCTATTTATTTGGCTGTTTGTTTTTCACTTGCTTATATCTTTTTATCTTGAATGTTCAAAAAGATATATGGTGAATGCGAGTAAAAGTATTTTTCTTTTTCCCAACACTGTCACTGACCAGGATGACCTCAATGTAGGCGATTTAACATGTGCTGGTGTTCGTTGGATGTGTTGTTTTTGACAAAGAGAATAAAAGGGGAAAAATGGGAATTTCTATTTGCCTTGTTGGAGCTGACTTTTCGTTGAGTGCGACCTCGGTGGATCTGGTGGCCACTGCACTACCATTGCACCAAAAAAGAGTTCAACTGTAATAATCTACATCATAAAACGAGACAAACAATGTACCTGATAATCTCGTCCAGCTCCAGTACAATCACAAGTGGAAGAACCTTCATCGGGTTGTGACGCCAGACCACCACAAGAGAAACATCCTGTCTGTGCCAAGTACGGGTTGTACGTGTCCTTGGCACATTTCAAACAGTCACTCAGGCTCTCGCCACCCTCACTGGGATTGTAACGACCCAGTGGACACTCGGTAGGTTCGTAACTTGCCTCTGGGCAGTAGTAACCTGTCAAAAAAGTAAATAGATCAATGGTTAATTCTTACTCCTATTAGATAGATAAGATACTGTGAGATTATGGGGGTTTAGTTTTGACCAAACTAAAGTACCTATCTCATTGAGTAACTATATAACATTCACAAAGAAATACACAGATCTCAGAGGCCATATTAATCTTTCAACTTATTGCCCTATATGACAAAAGTAAGATATCAACTGGTGGGAAATATTCTATCAACTGATCCGACTAAAATGACCAGGTTCCTAAACTTTATGGCCGTAAAAGGGTCACAATTCAAAATCGTGCGTACTTTGATCACATTAAAGGACATTTTAAATGGAAAAGAAATTTCTGGAAACAATGGTGGAGAGAAGAAGAGAAAGAGAGAGGGGAAAATTATGACATTATAAAAGTTAGCTTTGCACCGTGTCCAATATTGCTGAACACAGTAAATAAGACAGACAAATGATCAGCCAGCCATGCTCAAACCTTGAATGACAATTAATAACACACTTTCAGTTCAGATGTTGCTCAGGTTTTGGGCATAATAATATTATTTATTGCTGCCTTTCTCTCTCAGCTATAAGAAAATTGATTTTGCCCCATAAGACAATTATGAAGATCACTACCAGTATCACTTCTCTTTGTAGTGATATATAGTCAACTGAGAGAACAAATATTTATGCATTGTGAAAAGTAAAGACTAGTTTTAAAAAATAAAAATTTAATATTAAAAAAAAATAAAAAAAATAAATAAGGTCTTACCAGGAGGACAAAGATAAGAATTTGTGGTAGAATAACCTAGCCAGAAAGCCTGGGAACTGCTATTTGAGACAGGTTCATCCGTCGTAGCTTGGTCATTACACACCACACCTGCCCGACAAGGCAGACATTCCGTTCTGTTAGGGTGGGCTCCGTAATAACCTGGAGGACAGGGCTCACAAGTCTCCGAAAAGTTACGTCTTAGAGAGCCACTGTATTCTCTGTAACCCAGTGGGCATTGACGAGGCTCAATGGCGCCTGTAAAATTTGTAATCATACCAGGTCATTAATCACATCAAATTGATAAATATGTGTATGAAAACAATGAATAAGGAAAGAGTACTTCTTGGCTCATTTACGAGCATTATAATCTGATTATTTCATTTGACCGCAATAGACCAGCTCACAAATCGGAAATCAATATGTGATGAAATAACATCCCTTTAAAACGGGACAGTTAATTATCTGTTAACACTATCTATAAAAATTGAGTTAAACTCCCGCACTGTAGTCAGTAAAAGTCAGATTTACTATGCACAATATCTATAAATACCACACATCATAATTCTTTGCTTATTGTGTGTGTGAACATTCATCTAATTATAAACTAATTAATTTTCTTCCTTGAATATCTGTAATAATGTATTCATGTTGTTTTTCAATAAATTCATGTAGTAGATATGTTGACATACCAGCATCCGTTGCATTACAATTGCAGTCATTAATACCATCACAGTAATGACCAATTGGACAAAGGATGGGGAAACTGGACATTACTGGACAGTAGTAGCCTGGTGGACATGGTGTTTGACCCATGGACATGTTGCAATAGTAGCCTGGAAATATGGTTTAGAAGAAATGATGAATACAATATTACAAGTAAACAGATGAATACTTCACATCTATTTGTCTAAATTTGATATGCAGATAATAATAAAAACAATAACAATGGTAACAAAATTACTTTGTGACCGTCAAGATCATTCCTAGCAGCTTCTTTTCTTTGCATCCTTTCTATCTAGTTCCCTTTTACCATTACAGTGTAGGGCCAGCACTATGATACTGGATTTCTGTGGATCAAGATATCAAGCCAAGCAGGTGATCAACCCACTGTGACCTTTGTCGGAATTAATTTTGCTCAGACAGTGGCCTTACGGCCTACTCTTATCAATTTTCAACTGCCAAGGGTTCTTTAATGTGCGCAACGTGCACACGGGACCTCCGAGTTTATCGTCCATCTCCGATAGGACTAGGTTCTTGATCCCACCTACCTGAATAGGATCAGGGGAGTGGCATATAGGTTTTCACCGAGTTTCAAGGAGAAAAATACCCGACAGTGTCGCTGCCGGGAATGGAACCTGGTACCTTTTGCTTCAGAGGCAAGAACCGTACCTCTGCGCCACTGGGACCCCCTTCTTTTCATCCACTTAAGTAATTTCTCATCTCTGTGCAGTATTAGAAATGACTTTTGTCCACATCTTCTTGAAGGTTTCGTTTTTATTGGTTAACACAGAAAGTCATTTTAAGAAGATTATTTTCATTCACTCTATCTATATGCCTTAACCATCATAACTGAAATTGAGTTCTTTCCATTCTTTGCTATGAATTGTATATGTTAACATATTTTCTGATCTAGTTCTACCAACTGTTCTAAAAAATGTAATTTCTGTTGCCTGTAACCTACTTCTACCTCCACTATCAAGTATCCATGAGTCACTTCCATTTAAATATGTTGGACAATATACTGAATTAAAAATAGCTACCCTTGATTTAGTAGTCAGTTCTCTTTCCTTTGTAAAAGATTCCCCTAAATCACCTTACACTTCAGTAATCATTATTGTGGATGTACAACAGCACCACTTGCAGGCAGTGGCATGAAGTCCCGTCCTAAATTTATATAAAAAATACCCAGACAATGAGATAGATACCTGCACTACAAATAGTAGTGGCATGAAGTCTCGTCCTAAATTTATATAAAAATTACCCAGACAATGAGATAAATACCTGCACTACAAATGGTCTGGTTCTGAGAGCCAGCTGGACAAGCCATGCCTTGGTCACACTGGATTCCTGGAGAGGTCATGTTGACATTGGGACAGTAGAAGCCAGCAGGACAGAGATGACAGTCATCAAGGGAACCTGCTCCGACCTCTCCTCTGGAAAGAAAAAAATACATGACAACTAAAAAATGGCCAGAGTGGTAGAACCTCCCAGTTTTTATCAACAGCTGAGGGGGTACCCACAAGGTATTGGCCTGTCTTTGATTAATACTGCTCGGCGCATTAATCATGGTGCCAGTAAAGAGTTGTGGACACAGTGGACTGATCACCTGCTTGTCTGAAACAACTATCTGTCCAAAGCATTTCCGGCTCTGTATTCAGTCATATTTGGTGGTCGGGGTGCCTGCATTTATGGCAGGTATCTTGTGTACCTTTCATGACTGAACATAGAGCTGGCCCCAACATTGCTCTGCGGTATTGATGGGGTTCAATCAAACAAACAAACTTTTAAAAAACTCAGTAAAAACCAAGGCATTTAATGAGTGACGTTTTTTTAAAAATAGGACAAGGAAGGTGTGAGTGTTTGAAGCACATTTATACAGTTACATGAACAGCTTGTTCGTCATTCAGGTTTGAACATAAGAATGAATATCTCAATGAAAAAAAGTCATGATAAGATCTGCCTCTATTCATAAACACCAGTCACAGCGCTGCACCCCCTACCTCCCTGTCCTTGCGCTCTGAATTCTGTCTTACCTGTAAGTTCCCTTAGGACAGGCAGCAGGCGTGGAAGATGCATTGACACAGTATGATCCAGGAGGACATGGGTTCAATGTGTAGTTATATATCCCCTCTACAGCACACACATAGCCTGCTGGACAAGGCAGACACCAGCTTTCATCTTCTGCTCCTTCTAATTCGTTGTAAGTTCTGATGAGAGACACAAAAAAGAAACAATGTCAATATTACACAATTCATATTTTACAAAATAGAGTTCTGACCTCTCTTTGTCTGCTTAAACCTAAGCTATCAACAAGGGACTGGAAAAAACAGCATCAAACTCCCATTAAAAAAATATCAGTGATGAAATTATGTGAATGTGAAACTCTGTATTGTAGTATTATTAAATATGATCAAAGACGGGAAGATGACCCACTCCTACTTTTTCCCTTTGAATTGTGAGGACAATTCGTTACCTGTTTGAGTAAAGGAGCGTTCAAAATGAGTAAATATTGAGAGACGATAATATCTTTCCACCTTTGTAAGGGTTCATTAACTATCTTTCTTATCTACACCATCAGCGTGAGACTGCAATATCTTAAACAATGGCCTCCCTTCCCAGAAATATGAATCGCATTGTAGAACTGAACATAAATCCGACCGTAACACTGCTTTGTGGTATTAATATTCATGGGTATGATCAACCAAATAAACAAACAATCCCTTACGTGATAGGGCAAGGCTCTATATCCTGGGAGACCTTGCAGTAGTATCCAGGGTAGCATGGGATGGAGAAGGTAGAATTATCGGGACAGATACGACCTCCAGGACACGGCTGGCACTCTGTCACATCACCAGCACCAATCTTATCGATGAACTTGAATTGTGGACAGACCTGAGGCGTGGCAGTTCCTGGTGACATGGAGTGAAATAGACAAAGGATATTCATCAATATAAGATAGTTATAGATAGATAGACAGACAGATAGAAAGATAGACAGATAAAATAGAAAGATAGAAGACAGATCGATAGATTGATATAGATAGATAGACAGATAGCCACATCGAGGTGTAATAATATCCTTACCAGCCGGACAATAGAATCCGTAAGGACAGAGCCCATTGTCCCCGGTGCTGTTACTGGGGTTGGGGGCGTCATTACCATATTTACACCAGTACCCTGCAGCACAATCGCCGGCTATCTGACCTCCAACACAGTACTTCCCTGAAATTACACAGTACAGCAACACATGATTACCCTATGCATGCAACAGTATTTAGAAACACAGTAATGTCTGGAAGTTAGTGGGCATCAGCTTTTTAATTTGTCATGCTTAACGTACTATAGTTTGAATGATGAGTCAAATGACTGCTTTAATATAGAAATCAGATCATTGCTTACAAAGCAGTTCACTCGTAAAAATGTCCAAGAAATGCTAAACAAACAATACCTACAACTAATAAGGATATGAAAGTTGAGCACTGAGAAATAAAGTGATGAAAATTGTATTCAAAGTTGTTGGTTTTACATTCTTCTCAACACAGTGGGGTCATCTCCAGCACATAATAATAATAATAATGATGATGATGATGATGATCATGATGATGATGATAATGATGATGATGATAATAATTATGAGGAGAGAGAAGGAGAAGAAGAAGATGAGACAGACACAGGTAGACTGTGTATCAATGTAACAAGGTACACACCTGCAGTACAGCTAGCACAGTCTGTGGAGACTTCCAGGCCAGTGGTCAGGGCATCAGTGTAGGTGCCGTTGGGGCACAGGAAGGGATCTGAGGTACCGTTAGGGCAATAGGAGTACGATGGACAAGGCTCAGGTAGGCTAGTGTTCTGGACACACATATATCCTGATGGACAATTGAGACAAGTTTGCTCTCCCACATTTGGTTGATATGTGCCTGGAGATTTTATAGAAAAAAATATTTGATCAAATATTGAACATTTTTCAATCATTCTAGACGTCTACATTATAATTCTCCAGCTAAAAATGTCATCGATTTTTATTTCTTCTTCATAATTGTCTGACGTTATGAGGTTAAACAATACACCCTAATATGACAACAGCACCTTGCCAGTGCTGAAAGATGACACTCATAGAAATCAGTAATGTCCAATTCTAACTGTGGAAGCACCAAATTAGATATCTTAAAAACGAAAAATCAGGGGCTCAAAGAGTAATCTGTACTTGGAGTTCAATATTATGCTAAATATAGATTAGACCCAAATTATCAAAGATAGTAATAAAAACACCAAAAAAAAGGTTGTTAAAACATTTTTGCTGTGATCAGGCTGTTCTTAACTACATAATGCCAATTTCATTAAGGCTGTTTCTCCTTGAAACATTTTTTTCTCCTTTAATTTCCTTTTTTAAAATCTTGACCTTGAAGCACACACATTTTACAGTCAGCCACCGACAAGATACAATTTAGCATTGTGGATATATTGTTGAAAAAGAGAAAGAATACCTGGTGGGCATCCAATAGGAACACTGGTCCTCTCTGGGCAGTAGAATCCAGCAGGGCAAGCATAGGACGAGGGCATGGAGGTCTCAATCTTGGCAATGTCAGGACAATAGTACCGAGCCTCGCACACACCGGCTGGTCCTAGACTTCCTGTTGTGTCACAGAAGTAGCCAGGATCACATGGCCAGCAGTCGGCTTCAGCTTGGGCCCCTGTGGCGTTCCGCATGGTACCCCTAGGGCATGGAGTGGCTGATAAGGTACCTGGAAAAACAATGTTTGTATGGTAATAAGAGGCGTTTATAAACCTCCCCTAGTCTTAATTGTTTCTCTCTCTCTCTCTCTCTCTCCTTCACCCCCTTCCCTCAAACTTCACCAATCCTCCTCCATTCCTCTAGTTACTCAAGTCTTCACTCAGTTCCATTAACTCTATCAGCCCTGATCACGTAAATTTACGTGATTTATGAAGTTACCGCTGGGCCCTGATCCCGTATAAACACGGGTTTACCTGAACTGCTCAAACTGCTAT